>PKRV01002605.1:3062826-3247213 GCA_003709505.1 Hyphantria cunea | reverse complement strand
AAAAAAATGGGCTCGGGTCTCCTCCCAGGAGAGGGTTAAGGCCATACGCCCCCACGCTGGCCAAGTGCGCGTTGGGGACTGGCAAGACAACGTTGTGGCTACGTAATCTTGCCGTTGCATGTTTTCAAGCCGCCCAAAGTCCGCCAACTAAGCTTCACGACTGTTACCCTATGATAACAACCGGGACTGACTGCTTAACGTGACCTCCGAATCACGCTCCGAAAGACGCTCATGATAACATGCCACTAGCGGTCACCCATCCAGGTACTGACCGCGCCGTCGTTGCTTATCTTCGATGATTGTTTCTAAACACCGAGTGCAACTGGGCTATGAGCGCATCATATACCGATGTACCATTGACATAATTAGTGCAAGACTACAAATCTTTAATAAGGTAAGGCTAGGATTTGTAATCTAGTAATCGTGAGAGAAGTACAGGTTTGAGATTTTTCAAAGGTAAGTCCAAAACCATTGATTAGTAAGATAATTGTGAATTTGAATTTGATTGTGAGGTTGTGTGTTGACTAATTAAGCTCAGCTGCATTGATAGAGGCCCACAAATGATATGTTTTGTTCAAAGCAGTAAGCACTGTTTAAGGCAGGCAAATGTATAATATTTTGAGTAAACAAACCAAAGGAACGTAAACAAAATCTAAATGTAATTTAGTTAAATAATTATTTACTAATAACAAGCATAAATCAAACAAATCATTATAAACAGCGGGCATAATATAATTTCTAATGTAATTCTTTACGTCGCCGGGTCGTTATAGTTGGACATTTTTACAACCTTTCGATAGTTAGCTGTTTATTTTTATTTCTGTAAGATTATCAATCTTTGACAGGGAAGGAATCGCTTACAAATTAGGACAGAAAAACATTCAGAAGTTATATTTACGGTTTTATTGAATAAAATACTACTGCACGGACTGACTGAGAGGGCTTATGTATTGCCACATAAAATTTAAAACTCAATTTATGTTAGACTACGACAGCGTCATTTGCTTTTTTCCGGGGTAGGTATTTATTGTAATCCGCAAAATGGCGTATTTCGATATTTTTTAATGATAGTTTGTAATGAGTCTCTAGTTATTATCAAATATAGACATATATATATAAAACACACGGTGATCCTATTTAGTCCAGACCAAATTTTTAATTTCTTATTACACATAGAGAACCATACAATTAATAAAGAACCCTTGCGCAGGTGAGACAACTTTATTGATTGACTATTGAATGTCGCAGAGGTTGGTTCAATTCTAGCTTGTTGAGCATATTACATACGCTTCCCAGAATCTTGAGAAAAATATGACTTATTCTGTCTCTCGGTCATTTCACAAATCCAATAGAATTTTATTTGGAACTTTAAAACTGTACTCTAATATTTATTTTTAGATTATAATTATATACTCCGTGCGTGATGTTTAATCGGGGCTTAATGAACAAATATTTAAGTAAGTAAATAATTGCAGTGCTGTCTGTCACTAGAGATTAGGTAAACACATTCACAACAAAACTGTGTAGAATATGCTATTAAACTAAGCGCAAAAAGGGCAGGTTGCTCAAGCTAGACTTAAATTACAGTTAGATAAATATTTGCAGAGGCACATATGCCGACACATTATCGTGGTTCTCGGTATTTCTAAGTTTACAGTGGCAAGAGCTTACAGGCATGTTATATCAACGTGTTGAAATCGGTTTGTTTGTGTGATAAGCTTAATGAGTGTCAACGACTTGCTCTGCTTTCGAAACACGTGTAAAAGGTAAAGATAGTTGATTTTATGAAAGGCCAAATGATCTAATGGAAAAGGATTATTAACGCCTTGTTCCACCGATTCACATTGGTACTCATGTTTAGATATATTTACAAAACTTGAAATATCTAAGAAGGCGACCGGAAAAAAGGCTACCATGGCTACCATCTTCATGGAAAGAAATTCGGTTAGATAGATATTACTACTGTTTTAATGTAACACATTGTACTGATCTGTTTAACGCTTTGGATAAACAAATGTTTCAAAAGTGAAATTGTAACTGTAACTACTTGTACTTATTTAGTATATAACACTGGAACCCTTTTAAAATGATTCCCCATGCCAACACTATATGATGTTTCGTTAAGAGGTTTAAACCGTTGTTAATAAGGGTTCCTCTATAACCCAGAAGTATAAAAGCACCCCTCACATAAAATAAATTTAGAATTTTCTTAACAATCTCCCCTACATCTATTCAAATGCTGATTTATGCTGGAAACATGCAGTTTTCCAACGTAGAATCATGCATCAAAATTTAAATTTTTGTTTGCATGTAACACCGAAATGTACTTAAACTTATACCTGTCAATGCTCTTAAAACATATAATAATAAAAAAATAAAATAAATATGTTTTAAGAGCATTGACTGGTATAAGTACCATATTCTCTATTTAAAATCTTTTAAAGGATTTAAGAAGGTTTGGACAATATTACATTAATGTTGTATATTATTTTACCAACACGTAGCAATTATTTTATGTATAAAATATTGATTCAGTCATCTGGCCCTTCCGTTACCTCTTAAATGAAGAGAGAGCTATTAAGCTAGCTCAAGAGTACTTTTAATAGTCGGCCTTGGTGTAGTCGAGACCTAGTAAATAGTAATTTATTTTCGTATACTCAAAATTGATGATGTAAGTCGTCCCTTTTGTGTGATGATCGTCATAACTTACTCATTTCGATTTTCACTCATTTCATATGTTTCACAATAAAGTAGCAAAAGGATAAACTTGCACATCTCAAAATGTGCGACTTGATGTTATCAGTTTCATCTTTACATCTATAAGTATATATATGATTGGAGTGTCTGTTTGTAATATTATAATAACCGCTTTTTACTAAATGCTTATATACACAAGGTACATTTACCAAAATATTTTTTTTTACAATTTTTATCTGTCTGTGTGTCTGTTTGCTACGGGTAATCTCTGGAACGGTTGGACTACTTTTTACGGGACTTTTACTAGCAGGAGTAACTTACATTACTTTACACAGATTAGGTTTGCCTCATGGCGTTACCACGGTTAGTGTTTTATCGCGGATAACACCGCGGGAGCATCTAGTCTAAACTAAACCTTGTTTTCTTTGTTTATTTGTTTATTATTATTTGTTGACTGCAATTCACAACGTTTTAAATTTCTTATTTCATTAGTCGGTGAACTTTAACTGTCATCATGTTTATTAAAACTATCCACTGGTCATACAGGCTCCTGTGGTACACATGAACACATGCCGTAACATTATGTGATATGACTGTAATAAATCCGTTTTGCCATCGAATAAATATATTACATGCTGAATGTGTGATAAAGAAAATAAGTTAAAGGTTATTCAATTGTCCAATTCAATTGTTATTTTATTAACTTAAAAACAAAAAGATGACTGCAAATAACTATTTGTAAAAGTTACGCAATACCATTTGCTGTTACCTTAACAATCGTCGATGTCGCCATAAGAACAAAACAATATGTTGTTAAAGAAACATGAAACTCGTTACTTTCATAATAGGCCTAGCGAAGTCGTCCGACCGTGATGCTTGCACGCAATGTCCTAGCCAGCGATTAGTCGTACTAGTCTAATGACGCGTTACAATCTGTGATGGGGGAATAACGATTTCCGAGTGCGTCCGGGACATTAATAATGACGTCACTTCTACAAGAAGCGACTGTAATCGACAGTATGAAGATATTGACTAAGCTTTAGAACTGCTTAATATTTTTTGTATGCGAAATGATTCGGAACAAAGGACGTTCCTTTCTGGCTGTATCATTTCAGATGGTCTATTCTTTGTCTGTAATGCTTTGATGACTTAATTACTCACTAGCTTTTTCCCGCGACGCCGCGGCGGTTATCATAGAAAAGAGCCTATTTTCTTCATCAAGAATCAAAGAATGTTCATGCCAAATTTCATTGAAATCGGTGCAGCGGTTTAGCCGTGAAAGCGTGACAAACAGAAAAGAGAAGAGTTACTTCCGCATTTATGATATAAGTATGTATTTAATATACACATCTAGAAAATAGATACTACTTTCAAAATAAAAACAACATTTATAAACGATGCCGGCAAAGCATAGGTGATTGTTAGTAGCCAAGTAGAGAATATGTACCGTTAATATTTTGGCTGTACTGTTAATCGCTGAATATTTATATATATCTTAAAAAAAGTTGAATAATGTATGTTTAAGTATCTCGATGAAATTTAAAATGTAACTAGGTATAATTTTAATAATATTTTATTGTAAGAGTTAGAAGCATCGTGAAAATATTTTACCGAAGTTCTTATTTAGCAGTCTTCTCACGGCCCAAATGTTGATTATAGTACTTGCAGTAACTGAAGATCACTCATTCGAGTTATAATTTATTGCCTAAGGGCTTAAGAGGACTTAAGAGTAATTTTAAGGTACCGTTACTCAAAAAAAAAACAGTAACCCAGTGAGTAAATTTAGCTCTCTGTCTATCTATCAAGACCTTGTTTTTCTAGAACGTGTGGCGATATCAAGTTAATTTAATCAATATTAACGGATTTAAAAAAGACACATCTGTGGTTTGTTTCGGATTTCTTTCCAGAGCAAATCTTAGAAAATGGCGGCAGCCTCTAGTTGTGAAGTTCGACATGTGAAAAGATCTGTAGGCGTTATTAACTTAAAGTATAAACTTATGTCTTCAGTATCTTTAAGCCGTAAAAACTAAGCTTAAAATAAATATTGTATTTGTATCGATAAAACTTATCGGCTACATTTAATAAAGAAAAAAAATGATTGTTTGAGGTTAGACCATCTCACAATGCAATTAAGATTTATTGATACGAATGCGAGATAGTGTCAGGAACCAAGTTGACTGTTCTGTTGGTCTAGTGATTGTCGTGGGTTCCTTCCCAACACAAATAATAGTGTGTTGTGCTTATCAACGATCATTATTATTTTTAATTCGGACATCTAACACGCAACGCCATCTAGTCCCAAGCTAAGCGGAGCTTGTGTTATGGGTACTAGACAACTGATATAAATAAATATATCATATTTTATAATATATAAATATAATTTTATATATATATATATATATACATATATTGTAAATACATAAATATTATACATAAAAAATACCCAAACTCTGAAAAAAGTATTTTCAGATCATACAAACATTTGGTCCGACCCAGCAGCGCAGCAGTTGCATGCGTTACCACTGCGCCACCGTCAGATACAGACTCCGCATAGTTTGGAATCATTCGTGCGTGGGATGTATGAAAAGAGTGCTCTAAAATTGTTGACTTTTCTTATTTTTTAGTAGTATTTATGTAAAAATTTACATATTAACAAGCTGTCATGCATATCGTAACTTTATAAGTTACCCAACTTATCCCAGATACTTATTACAGTTCCAAGAATATAATTCTGAGGGCCCTCAAAACGAACATACTTATTGCCAATTTTCTTTCTTCCTCTTTCTTAATATCAAGGATATGTTTGTGAGAGCCGGTCGCTAAGTACACAACAGAGGAAACAGTGGACCCTGCGTAATCTTAATAAAGGGATAGGTCCTTTGTGTCCATACAAGCTAAGAAGGGTGATTCCAGCTCACCCTCCGGGTAATGGGTCATAAGTCACAGAAAACATTTGTGGTAGTATCAGTTTCAAAAAAATTCCTTCGCCAAAGTCACAGCTGCAGAAAATGACAGTATAAGAGAGGGGAAAGTTTTTCTTTTTTTAATACTTTTCGAGCTGGTTATGTAAGCACGATAACTTACGTTTTTACTAAAGTTAAAACAATAATCTTTGATTAAACCTGGATATGATGTCGTAATGTATACCTAATTCAAAATCATTTTATACATCTCACATTTTTTTTTATAAAATGTGGCTGCAATAGTGTTTAATTATATACTTACTAAAATCATAAACAGTAGGTATGGGTATAAAACAAAGCCATCGCTGTATTTTATTTGATCGGAAAACTTTAACGCAAAGAAATTTCTTTTAAGAATTTGTATATCAATATTGCTGTGATTTATAATTTTTTTCATCCTTTTGGTCTGTGCATTTTTTACTCTATAAGAGTATGAAATATTATGTGAAAGATAAGATTGTACTTTCTTCCGCGGATCTTGGCTAACGGATTCGAATTTATGGCGCATCGTAAAGAATATCGTTTACAAGGTTTTAAGTTAAATTTATGTAGGAAGTAAAACGACTTTCTTGCCTTAGTTTCATTCTTTATGATTAGTTTAAATTAATTTTAATACATGTTGTTTTAATACATCGTTTCGTAAAATTATTTTAATAGTTCTACAGAATTGATTGAATTATGGAGAGTTAAATTTCTTAATAAACTATTTAGGTAAACATAACTGTCTTTGTTACCGTTATGGATAAAAAATGTTTACATATTTAAGTAAATATATGTTCTAAGTAATTAAAGTAATCATTAATAAACTGTGATAGCTTCAGATAATTCGTGGTAGAGCTTCAAAACAGAACACAATCAGTCATTCTTTTTTTGACACAATATATTCGTATATTTGAAGTACATGTCTAGTCACACAAAGTTTTATGGAAGGAGGAATCCAGTTATGTTTTGATATAATTAGATCTGTAAGTGTTTATAGCACAGGTATTCTAAGGTTTTAAGTATCTAAAATAGGTAAAAAAAAGGCTCAGTAAGAAAATTGAACACCACGATATTTGAAAAAATTAATATAATCATAATGTTTGCATGTTCCTTTAACCTCCCACCGCAGTCAATGGAACACATTATGTAATCTTCCCCTGAAGGTTAGTTGATCACTTAACACCAAATTCCATTAGAATTACACACATTACTATTGTTGACGGGATTCGGATGGTTAAACTACGAAAATGGTGGTGGAAATTAGAGAAAATAACGTATAATTTTATGTCGGAATACAACAAAACTTCATGTCAACATTAACTCTGAAACGTTATTTAGCGTATAGAGGTGCCTCTTTCGCAAGATAACGTGTGTTGCAAATAATAAACGAAATCTCAAACCGCCTATTCTAAAGTCACGCGACATTTTAAGGTTAATATGAATAAAACAATTTAGAAATTCAGGAAAAAATTGACAGGTGCCTATTTAATAGACAACATTAATTCATATCTATACAGGTATGGAGAATATTTATTTTAGTAATATTTATTTTTAAATTAATTACCACTGTAATTTAACGTAAAAAAACACTATTCGTATATGCATACCCATTTTGTTAGTTATAATGTATTATACTGTTTTATTGAGGGTAAGTAAGTGAGACCTGGCCACTAAAACAGAAAATTGAGCACAAGCTGGGTGAATGCCAAAGATAAATGGAAAGCTACAACAATTAGGAGCATCACCAAAGTAGCAGATGTCACTCTCAAAATACGAACGTTGAAATGGAAATGGACTGGTCACATGGTGAGATCAACAAGAGGAAAGTGGACCAAAAAGTAACAGATTGGTACCCACGGAACGGAAAAAGACGTAGAGGAAGGCATAAAAAAAAGATGGGAAGACTATTTGCCGAAGGATTGGAGAAGGACAGCAATGGACAGGCAATTGTGGAGGGATCTTGATGGCCTATGTCACAAGGCAGCCTGACCTAGTAACTGACAGTAAATGTTAATTTATATACGTACAGAAAATAGGAAAAAAGTTTATATAGTATAATTAAATATAGTTAGCATAGTCTTATATTATATCACATATAGTGCAAAGGTCAGAGTAATTAAGGCTATTTTTATTTTTATTTTTCATTTTATTTTTTATACTATTTTATGTAGGTATATGTCATAGGTATTATGACCATCGAAATATATGTTAATTTTGTTAGTTTAAAAATTCTGTTCTGATTGAAAGAGTAGGTATTCTCCTTTTTTCCGTACGATAATTCCCTCGAATACCACCTCCTGCTGGCATGTGGGACTGGAACCGACAAAAACCGCTCATCGTCTCGGGTACTAGGAGCCGAGGAACCAGGTATACCCTGGAAAGGAAACCCCCGGAACACCGACGTACCGAGGTAACGTAGGAGGCCCGAGGGCCACCTACGGTTTATAGGTGACCTCCTCCTGTGTGAAAACTTCGATGTTTCCGTTGCTGTTCTCAAAAAGAAGAGGCGCGAGCGCTGTGGAACGCGCCTCCCATCCGGGCCTGCTGGTTCTAGGATGACAGATGGCCTCTTCTGTCACCCTCAGGCTTGCGCTTATGGAGGACGGAGATTATTTAGCTATCTCAGTTAAGTTATAATCCAACCATCGGTGTAAGTATTTCAGATAGGCTATAGCGCTATTCCGGCTTAGGTGGTCCAATCTCACACGTATGGGTAATGAAATGGGATTTGCATTACAGTTTATTTTTAAGATGAAAAAAAATTAAACTTAAACACAAAGCTACTATAAAAGGTGATTTAAAATAATTTTAATGATGACCTATTGAGTTAATCTTCAAAAAACAGTGTGAGATAAATTCAGTTGTTCTTTTACAAATGTCGCTTTTAAATTTATCGAATAACTTTGAGAATAGCATGTCATTATGTAGCACATGTCGCAAGCAGAGTGACAACAAAGGGTCGATTTGTCGCTGCATTGTCGCTGCGACAATAGCAACCGGGTCGAGTGACTACGGAACTGCCTTAATGTACCTCAAGCCTGCCTTGTTCGTCCTTGTCGTTTTTCTGAGTTTGAAGATTATTTTCTTGAGGAACCTAGTAAAATTTGAATGCTAAGGAAGATTGTTGGAAAGCTTTGAATATATTAACATTTTTCAATTCTATGCTATGAAAGTTATTATTTTTGTAATAAGGATCACGACGGCAATCAAATTCAAAATAATAAACAACTCTTAGGTAAGTAAATGTGATTATAAATATACATAATAGATTTTGGGATTAAACATTAAAAATAAACATAATTTATGGTTTACCCGGAACTTTACGTATCATAATTACATGAATAAGGTAAACGGCACGTTCTAATATTTGTCGATTCTAAACCAAACCCAGGTGAACGACCTTATTACATCCAACATTTTTCGTCATAAAAGCTAATATAGTCCTTTGAAAAGTAGCGCAGTCCTACACACACAGTAATGATAAACACTGCCTGAAAAAAACTGATTATGATTTACTCCTAGCCGATTCGGCCACAGCGGCCAGTCTCAGCGAAAACCAGCCCACCACGCAGGAAATACTAAAGTGCACAAGCGTAAATACAGGTGGATGCTCTCTTTACTCTCTCACTCTCATAGTTCGATCAGATAGTTATCCAATATGATCGGGAAGAAACCTAGCGCAGTACTAACGTGCTCTTTGACGCACGGGCATTCAGACCTCAACTTCTGAACTCCGAGATGTTATTAAGCATTTCTATAATTAGAAACTTGATCGGCATTCGCCTACCGCAACCGCTACACTAACGAAGAAAATATAATCATATATTTACAAAAATGTTTGGCCTGACCCACGCAACTTCAACCGTTTTTTTTTCAACCATGTTCCGTTCTTATTTATCTCAGTGTAACGTTATCTATCCTATCTTAGACACGCCCACTAAACACGCATTTAAAAAGAAATGAAAATCGTTTAAATAGGTACCAAGTTCAACGAGAGCAATAACGTGGCACGAGAATTATACATAATGACAAATTATATTAAGTCTAACGACATCTACGACATAGTCTAATACGATATTCACGCCATTAGTGGACCAATACATTGATCTTTGTCAGTTTCCCAAAACTAAATTACCCAGAAGCTTGCAAAAGCTTCTACGGTTTAGTAATATAATACTCATTAAGGCCGAAATCAGACCACATTAAACCAAACACTTGTTAATTAATAGTAACATACCTTCCTAATAAATTCTCACAGGCTACCAATACTGATCTTGATAAGCTTAATAAGTATTTGGGAAACAATAGATTAGCTTTATTTTATGTATATTTTACACAGAATCTAATATCAATAAATAAACTTGCAAGATGGTTTTATTAAAAGCATTGAGATTGCATCTGCAAATAATTTTACTAGTATCTGTACGAAGTACGTTCGTGGCCATATTTTTTGCAAACGCTAATGCATCTGCTATCGAAGGAAGTTGTTGGCTCCGGCGGCGGAAATTGTATAGCATTAGAGAGACATTAGCCGTTCTGAAAGGGATACCTCGCCCTTATTGCTGGTGACAGTTAATAGTTACTTGACGGTATAATGTTTTTGAAAATTAAGTATTTACAACTGCATACTCTCGTGATTTGCTGTTCAGTTGTACTGATGTTTAAAAAAAACCATTTCAGATGATGTAATCTCTACCTAGAAGCCATTAGGCCTGTCACATTTGCAAACCGTTGGTTTATGTGAAAATATTCCCTAATGCAAATTTGCGGGGATGACCAGCACAATCTGAATAGTAGGCTGTCTTTTTGCCCTATCATCCTATTGGCCTTGGCTTTACATAACCATGGACAGTCAAAAATACTGGTAAAACGTGCAATGACTCAACAAAACAGTCAATAATCTTTTTTGGACAATAAAGTCACGTAGAACGTCCTCTGAATGAACTCTCTGTAACACAGAAAATATAGGTTTGAGTTAAAACACCGTTTTTTAAGATGTGTACTGAGAAAGGACTTTCAAGGTAGTAGAGTCACGCTGATTTCAGCACGAACAGACCGGCTTGACCGGGTCGGTCCTACTCTCCCACAGAAGATCAATGTAAAATGGCAGCATTCATGCTGTCGTGTTTCGTTGATGGGTACGAGACCAGAGACCCAATGACGCAGAAGCATCACTAGGCTGCCATGGTGTGGATCACCATGCTGCATTGTTGCATTGTCTGCATTCGTAATGAGTATGGTGATCAGCACTCTTGGAATCTGCTAATGCTTTCCATCAGGCAGAGCAGGGTCATACATAAAAAAAAGATAAACTTATATGTCAAATGTGAATTCACATAAAATTATTCTAGGAATCAATCACACAATGGTATATTTCTGTCTCTTTAGAGTTTTATAAATAACATACGAAATATTCATTACATAAAGTAATTAATCTCATAAAGAAGAGGCGTTATGTATAAGAGTCTATCAATAAAATATTGCACTTAACATACGAATTCCACAATCCCAAGCACATAATTTCGAGGAATAAGTATACAATTGAATAATAACACATAAACTCCTAATGTTTAGTGGAATTATTTTTAAAAATAAACAAGTTTTGAATATAATTGATACTAGATTGAATACTAATTTTGATCATTAGACAATGATAGTCAGTTGATGCAAATAGCCTTGAAGACGTGTTAGCTCGATTGAATTCTCAGCGTCCAGTCGACCAATCACGTCAATCAGACGCACCTAAATTGCCCTATTTACTGATACATTTTCTATTGTTGGATGTATCTATATCAGTACAATAAATTGTATGCTATCTATTCAAGAACCTTGATTCCATCCAGTTTGTTATCACTTGGCGAAAATTGGATTGAACTGAGAACATTTGCGAATCCCGTATCGAATCGAACATTAACCTGATTACGATGTTTATTCTGTAAATTTCTTGTGGAAATACACTGGGGTCGTGTTTGGTAGTAATAAAATTGTATTGAGTACTTACTTGTTTACGTTACTTTTTGTATCATACGGACGTAGGTACTGGGGAGTTAATAGATGCGGAAGTAATCAACAGTAATGAATGAAAATTTGGTTTTTGTTAGATATTTGAGTTTGTACCTATATTAATTCTAATATTCAGAAAAACCATTTATATACTACATATTTTGCTGTATAGAATTATAATATCACAGTTTTAACGTTGATTTGATTCTGTTATTATTGTAAGCTGATAATCTACACAACGTTAACATAGGTATAACGATATCGATGAGTTCGAAACAAGCGGCGGTAACAGAGGAGTTATATACGTCAAAATACTTACTTAACAGATCAAGTACATGTCAGATACGCAACACGTTTAATGTGTCATAACTAGATGATAGGTATTCCAACCGAACGCACCAATTACACCAACAAATACCAATAAGCGTGCCGCAATCGACCAACTCATCCGAAACAGAATGATACTACGTGGGCATGTAGTGTCTCCATAAAATATTCCTGATTTTACAGAATACTTTATTATATTTTTGAGGATAGGATTTCTTACCAAATTATTGTTTTTAAGATTGTGGTTACAAATTTTGCAGCTACAGTAATTTCAGTAATTGCAAGGCCTAATTGAAGTTGAATTACTCTGTGGTAATCGAAATTGTAATCTAGGTAATGATTAAGCAAATACGTGACAAAATAAATATGGAAAGTATAAGTGTTATAACGGTAAAACGAATATAAGATAAAACGGTAGAAACATAGTTTAAGAGATCGTATCTTAAGCCACATTTTTTGTTATTTTAAGCATGGAATCTGAAATAAGAAACAATTTTCTACGTTAAGTATTTTTATCTTTTTATATAGACATATTTCCCGAGTAACTTTCTGTGTTATATTGGGTAAGAAATAAGCTTATTTTTAAATTTATTATGTCTTTCACTAGCTGACCTTTGGAATACATGGTCCAGAATGCATGATTGAATGCAGAATTGGATTTACTCAGGTATTTAGCACTAATCTTGTACATAACAATTTAAAAGCTAAAATAAATAATATTACAGATTCAGTGACTTTTAAGTAGAAATGTGACTTTATTATATATTTGACTTAGTTTTTATAATGAAGGATTGTTTAGTTAAACGATAAGTGCCTTTAAGCTTGTTGAGCCAGATATCATGGGTTTAATTTGGAGAACTAAAACAATGGGATGAATATTTTTTTCCATCTGGATATTTATTTGTATAACGCCAATCTAATGACCATATTATAGAAGCTGCTTCATTTGTATTCAGACGGCCGTGTGTTAGGTATCTCAAGTTTCACGTTTAATTTATTGAATGAATACACAGAATAAACATGAAATTTAAACTTAATTACTAATTTAATATGTGATATAAATTACTGAATTTATTATATTGAAGAATTCATATGATCAGATAATACACTCGGTGGTCCCTGTTTATCATTTCAACAAACAGATTTACAAGATTTCACTGTGTACATTATAACTCTTAGTGGATATTAAGGGCGCATCTAATGTCTGCCGCAAATTTCGGAGTGTAAAATAGGGACTTATTTATAAGTACCAAAATAATAAACACTTCAAGAATCGTCACAAATTTAGACGTTTGTAACTATTGCGATGGCTCATTACATCGTTATAAAATTTCATTACAATACTACAATTAGGTTATGACATTTTAAAAATAAAATAATACACCACAGTTGTCCTCAGCAACTTCTGGTCACACTACACCTCACATACTCGTGGCTGTTCATGCGGCCGTTGTGAAAATAACTAACACAGTACGAGTGTGGAATCGTATTAAACAACAAAGAATGAGGTCTACTCATAAATAGCTTCCAGACGTTACTTGATTGAAGAATGGACATGCGAAATAATTAACTGTTATTAAACTTCGTGCTCTATTTTTTTAATTGCTAGCGCTTCAGGCTAAGCAGGTCGTTCATCATATTGATTTGATGCGAATAACCTGAGGTATATATCTTGAATGGTATTAAATGTAAAATTAAAAAAAGCATAGCGTGAAGGTTAACAGCATCAATTGAAATTAATCTTAAAAATATATTTGATTTAGAAGTCTTTTTGTTTCAAGATATTGCGATATAACAGTTGAAGCGATTGTATTAATAAGAGTTTGATACAGAGGATTCTACTTAGTAACAGGTTTATGTTTTACATTGCATTATATTAATAAGTAGTTTACAAAGTCAGTGTAAAATATTGAATTACAAGTACTCAAAACGAATCGACAATAGACAAAACATACGAGCATGACTGTCCTATCTGGGATCGGGTTTCGAGAGTAGCGTCGAACCGTTATTTGACAGACTTCATTTAAAGAGATAATGTAAGTAAAAAGTGTTGATTACGGTAACCCAACATTTTCTTACACGAATATTGGGATTCAGTACGCGCGCGATTGTTTTTATTTTAACTATATCTTGTTGCTAATTATACAAGTTCATAAATTCCAACTACTACTATTTATCTCAAGAGAATTATTGGAGCTTGACGCGCCGGCTTCAATACAAATTGAGCTATTTATTTAGAGCTCCACTGCAGAATGCAACTTTAATGTACGACCGATGGAGATAAGATGTATTATTATATTTATAGAACTAATCAATTACAAGGAGCATGACTTCCCGTCTGTCAAAACTAGTTTATATTATCTTAAAATATGACGTATTACAGAAAGATGCATGATAGAGATGATCCTGGTAGTCTAGTGGTTAGCGATCCTGGCTGCTAAATTAGAGGTTATGAATTCGATTTTCATTTACTTTACGTAATTTAATTTTTCTTTGTCAACAGCTTTTGATATTCCACTGCTTCACATGGACCTCTATGTCAAAAGAAGATTTTGTGTGCTATAATCACGCTGGCCAGATAAAATGGTATAGATTTTTTTCACGTGTTCCATTTACTGCCGTTGTCCTGCGTGATTTCATCTCTTAGTAGGCTGTTACGATGTCCAGAGTTGAAAAAGGGTGGCGACACTCCGCGTTTTTAATCCGTCACCACTTTTTGACACAGGCTTTTGTCTTACACATATCTCTTCTTTCACTAAATAGAAATCTTGAAAAATCGTCCAAGTACGAATCACCGTTCAAATTTCACTACCAACGCGAATTGAACATGGCAATACACAAATGAGGGACCATAAAATTTCGGTGTCGTCACGGCATATTCTTTAAAATTCTCACTCCGCACAAGTCCACGTGTTAGTAGTGTGAATTATGTGTTATATGAATGTAGACTATTTATATCGTCACGCTTTTTTCACTTACGGGGTTACTAGAACGACTAACAACGAAAAGTGTTACGGAGTAGGTACTGACACGATAATTAGTCACTAAGAAGAGACGAGCAAGCTCATATGAAATGTGAAAGGTGAAATTTATTTTATAATACTTAAAAATCGTAATCAACATCGAATCGAAAAGGATTACATTGTTTAAGTAACCTTGGAAAGGCCATGCATACCCTGCACACGAGTGATTTCACCACAGACTAACCGCAGATCAGAGAAACGGTGAGAAATTTAATATGAACTAAATTATATACTCTTAAAATATAAGTATGTATATATTCAGAGAAATTATAATACAAAAAACATTATTGATGATGATGATATGTTATATCATTATGAACAGCATTTAACAGTTCGTTGCTGGACGTGGGCCTTTCTTTAGAAAGAAGATTTCGGCATACTATACTATGCTAGGCGGATTGGTAAAGGATTTCGTTTTCTTCTCTTTGAACTGATATATTAATGCGTAGTTGTACCCCTAGTTGCCTCTTACGCTACCCACAGAATGAATGGGGGTGGTGTCACTATGTATCCTTATACCATTACCATACTTATATGTTTAGTTACTATTATGGCAAAACCCCCAAGGTGCTGGCTCAATAGCAGCAGTATTACCCTCTTACAACCTTAAATGAAAGCATTCGTGCTGTCCTGGTTCGATAGCGAGTGCAATACCGGAGTCTGAATGTTGCCGAAGCATTTTAATAGTCCGCCATAGTATGGGTCACCATGCTGCATTACTGTATTGGTAACCAACGCACTCGAATTCTGCTCCGTCTTTGAAAAGTTAATCAAATTATTTTAACTTACTTAAATTCATTACACAATAGCCTATAGGCAAATAGGTACTTAAACACCGAACAATGGTAGTTTACTTAAATAAATACATAAATTATACATCATTTCTTTTAACTTTGGAATGCTTATCGTTAAAAATATAAATTATTGGGCACTACCTTGTCTATTCATTACACGGCCGCGGCAATAGCTTCCGCCAGACGCATTGATGAAATCAAATGCCTCATAATAATGGCTTTGGAATGCGACTATCGATAATACACTGTATTATTTTACATTATATGTTGAAATCACACTATTTGGTTCGGTTTATTACTACAAATGTTTACCGGTTATGTGATTTGTGAAACGTTTATTGCACTACATTTTCAAACAGCAGATCTTTGTTAATGATAACCATGATAAATTAGCAGGCACCGAAATCTGTGATCAGTAAGATAAGTTTCTTTTCCGGTATATCATATCATATAGTATATTATTGTTTAGTTAGTTTATTTTGTTTAGGCGAGTGCTTTGAAATTACTACGTCATAGCCAAATTTCGCTTGTTAAATCAATATCACCTTAAAAAGTCACTTAAATCAAAACGACTAAACTATTGTGAAAAAATTTATCACACAAATAAGGGGTTTATCTGGTTCCACTATGTTCAACTGGTTGAACCTTGGTGGAAAGAAGCCTCTGCTTATGTCGAATTACACGTACGAAAAATATTTTAAAAGGCCGGCAACGCACTTGCGCCGCCTCTGGTTTTGCGGTCCAAGGGCGGCGGTAATCGCTTACCATCAGGTGACCTGTCTGCTCTTTTGTCTCCTATTCTATAAATGAAGATCCCCTTCAGCTATACGAATTATTAAATGATAAAAAAGTCTTATTTAGGAGTATGTACCTTACTAACAAGAAAGTTCAATGTCT
Source organism: Hyphantria cunea (assembly GCA_003709505.1). Classification (NCBI taxonomy): domain Eukaryota; kingdom Metazoa; phylum Arthropoda; class Insecta; order Lepidoptera; family Erebidae; genus Hyphantria; species Hyphantria cunea. The sequence goes on along the minus strand of PKRV01002605.1, from coordinate 3,230,527 downwards.
CAACACGAAAACAAAAATATAGAGCCTAAGGCTGGCTATAAGAAGATAATAAACTGTAGTAATGGGTAGATTGCCTCATAAGCATAGTTAAGTATATGAATTCATTAAGATTGTGTAAATCTATTCCATGTGAATCCCGTTACCTTAAGTAATATTCTATATTTCATGCTATTTATGCTTCTATCCCGTAATAATAACTTCAGTGGTAAAATAAAAATGAATAATTAAATGAAATGGTTCCAAGAATACACAATTAATGATTTGAATACGCAGCTAAAATTATTTTAATTAAAATTAAACTTCAAAAGCATTATGTCTAAAGTTTGGGTATTCTAAGGGAAGTTAAATGTCCGGTTGTATAAAATTAATTCGTTTTTGCACCCTCCTCTTCGTTGTTCGCGTTAATTAACGGTTTAAGCTCCGCCATTTTATTACAGTAAATACTACCAATAAGCGATACGTAACGAATGCGTTCTGCACTAATTAGATTCATTTAAAAATTTACAAGAAGTGTTCACAACCTGTCCTTAAAACAGGCGTATTAATATTTTTTCACTTACAAAATACATTGGCGCCAAATTCTTGACTCAAGACCACCCACATTTTATGATTATACATTACCTATCCCTGCTGATTTTAAAAATGATAACATAAAAACCGGATAAATTAAATGCAATAAAACTAAAAATATGCAAATAGCATACAGTTTATTGACAGAGTTAGATACTTTGTTGCAAAACTGTTTATTAAATCTTGATTTATATCTACAAATCGGAATCACACATCATTAATAATGCATGTTAAATTAGTTGTGAAATATGATGCCCAAAAATAAAACGACGCATACAATAGAATATTACTGATTCCGAGGTCAATCGAAACAAGGACCACGCCTTTGAGAACTACTACTGATATTTTGTTTCTAAACCAACCAACCTTCGCGATGAACGGTCACGAAGCGAAAACTAAAATATCATCGATAACCCGGTTTCCATTCGTATACTGCTGTTGGTTCAGTAAATAAACATATCTGTTTATAATCCAATCGTACCTTAAGCAATCCCTTCGTTTATAATTCTGTCTGCTGAGATTACAGTTGCCGTCTAATGAATAGTAAATCTGAATGATATTTAAGAGCAAAGTTAGACCACATACTAAACTTCAGCAGAAAAAATAATAATACAGTATTTGTGAAAAATAATAAAAATAAGTTATTTACAGTACAGTTTATAAAACTGTTTTGTTCATTGAAAGCGGGTATGTTGTTCAAATTCCAGTAAATTAGGGGATTCCGTGTGTGTAATTTATTGTTTTTACTTTTTCCATTGATAAAGAAAAACCTCATGATAGAAGAATTAGTGGAATTGTCACACTCTTATCCTCAATAATGACTTCCAGTGTCAGGTAAAAACACCTCGAAGCTTATGTGATTGTATACATTTATTAAAGTAATGTAATAAAAAGTTACTACTAAACGTCAAACCTCTTTTTGTGCCTAATAGTACAAAATTATACAAACGGCCAGTGATCTGGTGAATGCATCGGAAACTGCATCGGTCGAAAGGTGCGCGGTTACGGCACGGATGCCTCTCACTTGGGCTGGCCAAATGTCATCGCCTACTGTGCCATGAGGTAATTATACATCTATCGACTTTAATGTGGGAATTGGAGAACAAAGCGAGCATGGTTAACCTTTGTAGGGGCAGTAATAACTTAGCATTGATCGCCGACGCACCGCATTTTCTTGTCAATTTCGAAGTTTTACCGTAAAACTGATTTAGTACTGTTGAGGTTTTAGTCCTTTCAAATGTGTTGAATCCTTTAAATACAGAGCGTACTTATAGTTTTATTCACGTTGTGATTAAATGCTTAATTTAGGAGAATGTCTTAGAAAATGTAAAAAAAGATTTAAATATATTAAATTATACTGCCTTATTTTGTACTTCCTATGCATATAGCTTTTATATCATTGTGTAGTAGCAGACTATGAAATAAAAAAAAATAAGGTATAAAAATGCTAGGTTATATTGAAATGAACAGATGTAGTTCTTTTGTAGAGTTTCGTACCCAAAGGGTAAAAACTGGACCCTACTGCTAAGACTGCTGTCCATCCGTCCGTCTGTCTGTCACCAGACTCTATTTCAAATAAACATGGCTGGCGATAGCTAAACAGTAGATAGACAGACAAACAATAACAAATACTGTCATACAACGAACGTGTTTTTTTGCCGTTTTTGGCTCGATATTAACAATTAATATTAATAACAAGACTGCACAGTATGCCTAGTGTTTTAAGCGATCGCCACGTCTTTTCTAAGTGATGTAGGTTCAAATCCTACATGGAATAATACTTTGTGTTAGCCATACATTGTTGCTCTGAGTCTGGCTGTTTGTTAAGCCGTTTCATGTTCGTTTGTAAAGTCTCCCGTGACGCAGAATGTATATGTATATTCCTAATGCTGCGAAAACTAAAACTGCCACAGGAATTGTCGGTACAGAACCCTTTATGCGCGCGTACTAGCAATTGGCCGTTTTTTTCCAACAATTACAAAGTGGTTGTTATAACACAATTTTTTGTTTAAAAAGTATAAGTCTAGCCATAATGCTAAGCACTATTACCACATTTTAACACTGAACGAAAGTGTTCTATTGTAAGTATTGGAAGTGTAATTAGTACCTGGTGTAAGTAAATTATTTCAGTATAGTATTATTTATCGGGTCAAGGAAGTTGCGTACCAAGCAATGGTGCACGACTGGCTTCCTTCCTCACTTTATTTTATAGACAATAAACGGTCAAGAGTAGCCAATTACGAACAATGAAGAAATTTTGGGTCAGAAGTAATTGTTATCAAGCTGAGCCGAATTTGTCACTGAAAATAAAACTTATTGATTGGTCGTTTTTTCTTAAGCGTGCCCAAAAGTCGAATGACTGACTTGGTATAGTTGTTAAGTAATATCTGAACACAAGCTTCTTAGCTTACGTAAGCCTTAGGTATAAAAGGAGGAACATTCTATCCATTGAAAATTTATTTTATTCCAGAATTGAATCCAGTATTAAAAAATAATGTTAATATTCAAACAATATGCTCATTAATTAAAAAGATATCCTCCACCTCAAAATTGGTGGTAATTTTTAGGAAATAGAAAAATAAGTAGCAACGTATTTTGAAATAAATATAATTTACCAAAAATACAAAATTAAATGTTGTATTTATTTTGGAGTAAACATATACCAGTAATGAAAAAAAAGCGTTATAAACGTTGTCATTTTGTTTATATATATATTACAATCTTAGCGATGTCTGTCACCACTTAAAACCAAGTTATGCTTTTAAAAGATAATTGTCATGTTTATTATATGCAAATGTTATAAAGTATAAATAACTGCCTCGGTGTCGTAGTGGTAGCGTAAGCGACTGCTGCGCATGAGGTCTCGGGTTCGATTCCTGAGTCGGACCAAATGTTTGTATGATTTGCAAATATTTGTTTCGGAGTTTCGGTGTTTTCTATGTATAATATGTATGTGTTTACAAAAAAAAAGTATATATGTATTTATATCAGTTGTCTAGTACCCATAGTACAAGCTCTGCTTAGTTTGGGACTAGATGGCGTTGTATGTTAAAAAATGTCTGAAATGTCTGAAAATATTTATTTATTTATTTATTTATAAATAAAAGTTATAATATCCGAGCAAAATATTGAAATTGACTAAATTATTATAGATTTTATTGTCTTTTATTCAAAGCCCAAAAAGTCTTGAAATGTACTTTAATAGTGACTTGACTGCCTCGGTAGCGCAGCGACAGCATGCTGATACGATGCGACTGCAGTTCTCGAGATCTCGGGTTCGATTCCCAGGTAGGATAAAATGTTTATATGATCAATAAATGTTTGTTGCAGAGTTTGGGTGTTTTCTATGTATGATATGTATGTATTTACAAAAAAATAAGTACATGTGTATTTATATCAGTTGTCTAGTACCCATAATACAAGCTTTGCTTAGTTTGGGACTAGAAGGCGGTTGTGTGTAAGATGTCCGAAAAGATTTTATTTATTACTGTTATAGGGTCTCATTTCAATTCAATTTTTAGGAAAGCGCACACCAGATATCACAAACGTGTGAGTACTATAAACACATGATATGACTATTTAGTTTATTTTCGGAGGTCGCTTCACTGTACCTAAACATGTTTAACGAGCGCACACAGGAAGATATAATTAATAAAAAAGCATTAGCAGATCGTCTTTAATAGGTACACATTTCAACGGAAATATGAAATTAAAGATAATATTTACGTTTTTGATACGAATGTTTACAACACATATTTCAAATTCTTTGATACAAACATTATATTAATAGTTCCTTGCTTCCCCTAGGTTAAGTGTGGTTTATCATTAAAAGACATAAGGTGGAATATCATAGTTTAAAACAATATTAAGTATGCTTAATATGCACAAAAGCTTCTTTAAACGCATGATTCGTGAAAAAATATAGATTTAAGATAATATAGATTCATAATTTATTTATTCTTCAGATTCTCCTCCCAACCTGGATTAAACCTTTACACTATTAAACAACATATTTAGTGCACTTTTCAAAATTTGTACAGAGGGTAGGTAAGTTTGGGTGTAACAAAGAGTTAACTCAAATATCAAATACTTGAATTAAATCGATTAGAATATCTTGAAGCCACTTATTTAACAGAATTGTTTAAAAACACTCATCTGCATACAAAACAATGACAAATAAACTGTGTTCCCTTCGATTGCCCATTTCATTTAGATCTCGTTAACTCCCAAAACACGTTGGTTCCCTTCGAATATAAAAATGCAAAGCAGACACGTAGGCAAGTGCCAAATTCAAATAGCATGTGCACCCCCCCGGGTTTGTGTAGTATTTGGACTTTGAGCAATAACAAGATGTTGTTTTCCTCTTTCCGATTTAAGATGGCAGCCGACGTTCACTTTCTATACACGTCGTAATTTTGATTCAACTGTTTGATAGCTCGCTTCCTTAGTTACGTAATATATCTAATAATGATTTGCATGTAATACACGTGGGTATAGGAAATAAACTGTAGAGATTATTTAACAAGCACGACAATTAGTTAGAAATGAGTTAGGTACTTGTAATGATAATTGCATTGCAATATTATGTTACTAGTTACTAGACTGTAGGAAGTGTAATAGACTTTAACACCATGGTTTTGTACTATGAGATAGTATTATTCATAATGCACTAAGCATTATTCCGGATAGTTATAAATATAGCTTCCATAATGTCTAATCTGTTTAATAACTAGAAAATAAATGCGAAATGGAATAAGATCAATTAATTTTGTGTTCCCAACTAATAATTGTAATAGGCCACCTTACTATTTTAACGTCTCTACTTATCTTCCGAAAGGTGAGAAAACTTATATAGTTTAATACCTGCACTTTGACCAAAACTTTGAGTACAAAGTTATTAGAGATACGTAAGATGTTAGTTAACATGAAATAAAAACAACAACTAAACTTTTTTAGAAAAATAAAAACAACATGTGCTTGGCGGCACGTTCCGATGTGTTTTAACCGGTTTTAACACGTCATGTAGGTACCCTTCCTCTAATTACGTCAATTGTTCGCGCTGTGCAGTCCCTTCTCACTAAACTTGCCATATTGGTTTTAAACATTACCAAAGGCGTGGAGTCGTACACGTAATTGGGTGTTTGCTTTTTATTGCTACCTCCGATCGTGTCTCGTCCATATCGGAATGTTTCCTAGATCGTGAAATGCCATCCGACTCTGTAACCTGAATACTTATTTACTGCACTGAAATGTCTGTTATTTTACTGGCAGGTAACGAAGTATTTAAAAAAAATAGTTTAACGTATCCAGATATATTACCTTGCACAGATAAAAGACTATATGATATAGTGGTTGCAAATAAAACATGTTTATAAGTTACGCTTTAATGACCGTTTCCTTTCCTACACCTCTCAGATATACTTATTTATAATTAAACTTGCAACGAATATGCGTAAATATGCAATATATTATGATTCAGTACTCGGCATTTTTTACCATGTAGCAAAACACAAAATTATGTATGCTCTGTGTATTAAGTATCCCGATGTACAAAACTGCATAAAGTTTATGATAACTAAATAAAATACTGATTTTTTTTGTTAATGATTCTGTGATGGGTAAGTTGGTGTGGACAGGATCTGTAAGACTATTACCGTCCAAATCAGCAGAAGAATGTAGTAAAGTAATGAGATAAGAGATGAATGAAATCTATTGTGGTACAAACAACTAATATTTTTATGCGCTATAAATTCTATGCATGTACCTCACGTCATTACAATTCGATTAAAGAAGATATCCATACTTGAACAATCTAGTGCAAAAGTTACGCACAAATGTGTTGGAAACAAAAGTTTGCTCACACACTAAAACGGAAAACTTTGCCGCATGATTATTCAGTCAGCGACCTTACAGAATATTCGATAAATAATAATTATAATACGTTTCTTTGAAAAAAAAACCATTAAAAATATCAAGTCAATTAAGAGTTTTAACACCCTTTGAGTCAGAACAATGTAAGAATTTCTGTTTTTATTTTTCTTCTTCCTATCCTACCTCAGGGTCTGCTACTTGTTCAACGCGTTTTACCTGAATATGATTTTTTCCACTAGCATTTTTATTTAAGAATAAAAAAATGTATTGTCTTAAATTCCTCTTATTCAAATCACATTTATTAATAAAATTTATACCCGTATTGTCATTTGATAATCATTAAATGTACGTATTATAGAAACAAACATATGTATGTACAATTCCATAAATATTAAAGATTCTTCAGACACCAAAAACATTACTAGCTATTACGATTTATTGAATAAGTGCCATTATATTATTACTACAAGTCTACATACCTCACATAAATATATTACTCGTTTACAATTTGTGTATAATACGTGGGACTAGTTCATAAAGATTGTGTGTATTATTTTATGTGACTTTATCGTAGGGAATCATGAAACTTATATAGTAACCGCTGATTTGCATCTCAGTTTGTAACTTTATACATATGGATACTATCTTTGGCCTTATGACACGTGTGTGGACTTCTGCGTTGTGATGCTGCCGTATAACTGTCCCCGACAACTATCCGGATGCGTCGTCATCCTCAACTTTGTAGTATGCAACCTGTTCTAGCAGTACTTTAGAAAACATATATTAAACATATTATGTCGAGCTAAGGCAGATGGTTAATACGCAGAAGTATTCAGCTATGAAATCTTCTTTTTGCGTGTGACATTTTCGCAAGTAATTCTAGACGTAATGCGGGCGCAATTACTCTTCGAGGTTGTCCAATAAACAACTCATGTCCTCACATACATTCCGTCCGCTAAGGTGTTTCATATGAGGCATATTTGGAATAGCTGTGAGGATGATGAACTTTTGAGCGGCGTTTTGCATTCTGAGTCTATTTCAGTATCGTCGGCCGCATGCGCAGTTACGCGTCAAGCTATGTTTATAGCACACCGGTGTTAAGTCAATTACTCTTACCAGTGCTACAGATTCCTCATGTACCATAAACGTCTGTAGAAGATCTACCGTAATCAGGAAGCGAATAAAATTAGTTCAGTACGATTTGGGCAAATACTACAAAAAGGATTAATCTCTGCGATATGTCGTTTATTTGTAACATTAATTACATTTACAGTTAATTTTGGTAAATGTGGATTTCCACCTGTCCTTAATAAGATAATACCTGAATCAGGAGATAAAACAAAAAATATGTAAATAGTAGTAGTAGTCTGTCACTAATATGTTATTATTAAAAAAAGTATGTAGGTACTTAAATATCCAATCAAGAAAATAAATTGGTTTTGAGCGAAGTACATCGCGGACTATATAATTTAAGACAGATGATATTTTGTTAAGTTTAGTAAATCTTTCCGACTGTCATAGCTTACTTTAATTAAGACTAAATAATTGACTAAATAATAATTGGTAGAGATTAAGACTAAAAATAGTAACACGAATCTGAAAAAGAATAGACAAAATGGAAAGAGACAGCAAAAATCTACTAGCATTATGTTTAAAAAGAAACCTACGTAGTCTTGAATTTATTAAATACTAAATAGATTAACTACGTGTAAAATAAATTACATCTCAGAAATCTGCAAATATGAAGAAAGATCTGAATAAACAGAATATCTTTTTTTTGTCGAAAATCTGCCTCAAATGTCGTTATTTTATTAAGTCAATTAAATTCATACCACAAGCCACTAAAGTAACGGGACATTTTATTACAAAACAAGGCATATGAGAGCCATTAACAGCTGGGAAATATATATATCACTGATCACGGACAATCACTCGAAGATGTCACAAAGTAATAAAAGTGTATCATTAGCCCTTCGCAATAGTTACGATCGACGAAGCACCTGCCGCTATTAATGTTATGGGCTGCCGTGCTTAATATCCATGAATAAGATACAGCAATACCCATCCCATAGGGGCCTCGTAAAGTAACCACGCTTTCTTACACACAGTTTATTGCAGTAGGTTCTATTTACTAGACGTTTTTTCAATCATCGCTATACACTGCATCGGTGGTACTAATATAGGTATATGAACAAATTATGTCAAGCCTTGATCCGATAAACATACTGAATTGGGACATAATAATGAAATTGTTAGTTTTAACGAGTGTAAAACTATTTTAGCGCCATTAAACCAGCATTCAATATTTTAGTGCATATGCAAAGCAATGACATGGTTTAGAACATAAAACTAAAAAAACAAAACAAATAAAATAAAATCTCAAATAAAAAGTTTATATTTACTGACTGCCAGTTAGAAAAGAAAGTATGTAAAACAAACAAAATGTGGGTAGATGGTATGTACGGGTTGATCGGCGTCAACGATATTTTTGCATAACAGAATTCGTATTGGCATTATAGTTAATCAGATTAATATTAACGAGACTAGCTAGACGGGCTCTGTCCGCGTCGTGGCTTTGCGAGAGGATGTAATTACATCGTCGACCAAACAAATAAATAATCCGCGCACTAAGCGATGACAGGATGAGACCAATACTTAGTATAGTAGCTCAGATAAATGAACGAGATAGGTGGTTAGTATTATTAAGAACTTTAACTTATTGTTTTTATGGAATGTTTAACGCGTGTGATATTTTAAATGCTGTATAAACGAGCAAAATATATAAACGTTTTTATTATCACACTAATTTTATAAAGACAAAAGTTTGGGAGTGTGTTTGTGCACTTATTGCTTACGTTTTCGTTCAAACATCTTTGATAAATTTTGATGTTAAGGTAGTTTATATCCTAGAATAACACACAGGCATTTATCCAGAATAAACTTTGAACCCGTAGAATGATCCAGGCGCTAAGCTAGGACCTTCATATCTTTGTACTTTAACAAGCAAAACGTTTATGGGACACACAATATTATAATATAAACTGTTTTAAGATTGAAGTTCATTGAAACAAAGGGGTGAATAAAATGAAGAAAAAGTAAATAATACAAGGTCGGCGCAGGCGTCGGGCAGGGCAAAATGGCAGGCTGCTGGGCTGGCGCGTCGCGACGGATCGATGCTGTGCGCCAGTCGCCGCCGTCTGTAGGGTTGACGCACGGGTTACGAGCCATAATTTTAAATTAGACATAATTTTGTTGCGACAAGTTAGATTTTTACTTCGTATTTAAGCACTGATGATTTTTATGTATCTATGTGTTGAGGTTTGCTTTTAATGGTATGTTTTTGTTTAAGTAATAGAAACATAAAAATATTATATAGGTTTGACTATAGAACCTCCACCTTTTTGTAAGTTCATTAATTGTATAGTCAATATTAAATGGTAACATTCTCTTATTTTAAGAAAAAATCCTTATATTTACTGTACACATTGATTTGTCACTATATTTACTTATGCTTATAGTTTGCAAGAACCCTTTTTCAGGTAAAGATCGCCTTCTAGGATTTACATTTGCTTCTGTCTTGTGCCTTAAATTATATTTATTTTTATGTTGCTCAGTGCTTCTGTCAGCTCTAGCAAGCGACCATATGATGACAGTGTTTTTACATTGTATATACAACGTCGATTGCAAGTTTTGATATTTTTCTATTAGTTTCTCTTTGGAGAGTTTTGGTCATAGTCTTCCACGATGACCAACCGGGTTGGAAGACGTTTACTGTTGTCTGTTTTTCTGTTTCTTGTCTATAATATTCGTACTTGTGTTGCTGATAATCTTGTTTACTAGGAAGTTTGGCATGCTTTATGAATCCTTCAGAAATGCTGTTTGACCTTTGTACCTTCGTGTTTGATTTCTGTCTTCGGTTCTTTTTGTGGACTTGTGAGTTGGTATGGCTTTGTGTGTTGGTTTTGCTTTTGATTCTACGATTGCGGTGTTTTCTGGTGACATTGGGAGTGACCTTTTATAGTTAGTTTTGAATATAGCTAATTCGTCATATTTTATTCTCACTTTGTTACCCTTCTCTTTCTCTATTTTTATCTGTTCTTGCAGCTCTCTTCGTTTTTCTTAAACTTATATTAGGTAGTCTTCTTTCAAATAATATTGCCTGTCCTTTAATCCCTTTTTGTTTCATAATATTTTATCTCTACTCGTCTTACCTCTTAGATATTTCTGAGTTCTATGTTAGTACTGAAGTAATTTTTATGAAATTGTTGATATTGTTTTGAAGGTTATCGTACGATGAGACTTTCTCTATCATACCAAAAAATACTACATTTCGTTGTCTTGAAAGTTTTTCCAAAAAGTATATTTTTTTCTCTTGATTATTTACCTTCTCATTCAATTTATTCGGTTGATCCTGCAAATTGATAATTTTTTTTGGCATTATGCCTTTTATTCCCTCGTTTTCCTTAAAATATTACAATCAGATCCAGACTTGATGACAAATAGGGAACAGAAGATATATAAAGATATATAAATGCAAAGTACTTTTAATCGTTTATACGCTAGTAACCAATGCTAAACGTTTCTGTAAAAGAGCCTTAAAAATACAATATGTCCGAATAAAAAAAAACTCCTTCTATTGAGGTCAAAATGAAAACAAATTCTAAAAAATGTATCTTTAATACACTCCACTCCACTCCATGTAGTATGCTAAAAGTGTACTAGATACTTTTAGTATACTCCATTTCTCCAAGGGTGATCAAAAGAAAAATAATCATAACCCTATGATAAATTTACTGTTTGTAGTGGCTAATATTATAGTATCTTTTTTTTTTATCACCGATCAAGCTTTTCAGATCAGTAGAGTTTTCAATTCTTTTTTTTTGTGCACGAATGTCATAAAATTTTTGTTCGATCCAAATTTTAGAAATTAACAGACTGGACGCACTTGCTATAATATTATGTTAATAACATTATAATAAGTCTTTTAGAAACCGGTTGTAAGTATAAATAATTCTCAAATTTGGTATTCTCTGATCAATTTTGATTTGAATCAATTTTGTTTTTGTATCTTTATAAGAAGCTCAGTTAAACTCACTGAAAACCTATTAAATATATATTTTTTTACATAGAAGCAGCCCTAAATCCCAAATATCTGTGTGCTCTTTTGTACCACCGAGATATGAATCGTCGTCGTCGAGTTATTGGTAAAACCATGCTTGAATGTTAAACACAAACACTATGAAACTTTAATATTAAACTTTAGACGAGAGCGTACAATTTTATGAGTGCACCGACTATTTCTAAAGCAAACGTTATAACTCTTGACTTCCCTATCAATACTGAGCTAATGCAGCATATACCCAATGGTTACTGTAGTACTTTTGTTATATTTCTACCTCTCGTTTAGTGCTTGTTAGGTATACACTTGTACAGTTCATTATGTAAATCCTAACTATCGTTCTCAACCAATAGGCTAACCATCTAATAAATATTTTAATTATACATGTTATTAGAAATACACAAAATGATATAGAGATCATACAGTGGTAACAGTGGACGATGATCGTTATGATTATTAAGAGCATGCCGATACTTAAGCACTAACAAATTTTAAATTGTATGTTACATATGGTGCACAAGTTGTTATTGTAACTCTGGGAATATTTTTTCCATTTAATAAATACGTGTAGGGCCAGTTCTCCGCAATACAGTATTTTAGAGTGGGAGTAGTGCTTTTAAGTCTAAGTGAAGTTTATATAGAGATATTGTATGTGTAAGTACTAAAATGATTACTAAAACCTTGATTTTATTTTTATCAATAATTTTGACACAGCTAACAATCGTTGAATGCCCATTGAAAACAACAATGGGTCATTGTAAAAGAAATGATAATTCAACATTTATCAAATAACAATTAAATGAAATGAAACACAATGTTCATATAATGTGCATTAAGAAATAAATAACTTCGTAAAAGAATTAGATGTAAATTCATTTTGTAGTTGTAAATTATATAACGCAAATAATGCGTATTAATTAGTAGCCGAACTCAAATAATATTTGTAATAATAAAGGTTAGGAAGAAGAAGAATGCGTATTTGAAAGCGAAATGAATGTTATAAAATTGTTACGACAATATAAAATATGATTTTAAAATCATATTTTATATTGTCGTAACAATTATTAATAATGCAGTTGTTATATATTTACCATTCGTATAAAGTTGCTTTACGATACTAAGGTCGTGTTTCATGGGTGACAGATAAGCTTAGGATAACTATGTGATAGGTTATTTGACGTATGTATTTTCCATACAAATGTGTGTTAAACTATCTGTGAGATAAGGTATCCAGAACTTATCTGTAACTGGAGAAGCAGGGCCTTAAAGAGCATCGAAGATTTACTATTTTTTTATAATGTCATTAAATATATATTAATAATGTTTACGTATTTGCATATATATCTATATATGTAATGCTGTGAAATGTAGATTTTGAAATAGTGAAGTGCGAAACCTATGCGCACTACCTCACAAGATTTCTGCATCACCCTAAGGTTGACTGTTAGGGAATACCCTAGGCATTAAGTCCACCGATGTACTAAAGTGCATAAAGTTATAAATAAATAAATATAACCATTACCTAAAGTAATATTTTCTATTTTAAACTTAAAATCACACAGTTTGGTCCTATAAAAAACAGTCATCTATATCAAGAAATATCTTGAAAACTCGTTAACAATTTCAATGTGTGAGTCGTCTGGATCTGATAGCTTTCCAATAACTGTTTGTGGACTTTAATCGATATCTGCTCAAAAAGTTTAAAAAATCTGTATGCTTCGTCTGTATGTAGACTTCGTCGAGAATTTTGTGCTCTGCAATCTCTGTTGTATAAACGGTTTATGCCCGGAGGTTTATTTAATAATGAATATCCCAATAAGAAAGGAGAGAGAAAAGGTTATAGGTACTAAAACTATTTTTTGACTGTATAAACAGTGTTCTTACCCATATATGTGTATATATATATACACATATATGGGTAAGAAGGAAAGACATTAGCAGAGGAAAGAAATCGTTATATGTATGGATTCGTAATTAGAGATGGTACTGATCAAAATTGATTATTTTTCGATTTCGCATTACTGCTTTAATAGTGTAAATTAGGTGCAGTTGTAAACTTTGCAGTCGTAATGATATTAAATACTGAAGTATACAACTCAAGTTACCGCTCTTATCTGCTTTTATTACTATTATTAGTACTACTAGTATTACGAGATAAGCACCGGATGTAAAGACGTGGTGGTCTGATGTTTTACAGACCACACGGTTTTACTTAACAGTTTAATGTCAGCTTAGATAATATCAACATGTCATCGTGTGTGATGTGTGATTCCATTACTTTAGAATACACTAACCGACCCGTGCCCACTTTGTTGGGCTTTAGCCGCCCGCTTTTCTTCGACATGATTTACAAATATTATTATTTTTAACATAATTTTTTGTTCAATCAGAATAAAATATGGGCTCACTCTTGAATAGTGTCTCTTTTTGTTAGTAATAGAATTTTTAGTATCGGATCAGTACTGCCGAAAATTACCCCCTACGATCATATAAACAAAGTTAAAAACTTTACCCCTTAATAATATTAGTATTGATTCGAATACAAACACGACTAGAGAAAACAACTATAACCTGTTGCTCTGGTACTCAATGATCCTAAGTCACAGGTCGTGGGTTTATCACGACCAGTTTGAAAATTGTTTGATTCTGGGTGCAATTATCTAAAATAGGTATGTATTTGGAAGAAAAAAATGTTTATCAAAATTCTGGTAATGGTAGTATAGACTCTGCTGTATGTGGGACGAGATGGACGTGTGTGGGATATGTCAAATTATTATAATTGTACATAATGAAATCTTGTTATCAATTCATACATATACAACCCACAACCCGCCCTAAATTCGTTTGGGTATTAAAATCTACATAGTTATTAAATTAAGGTGTGTGTAAATATTTAACTTTGACAATGATAATACAATCATTTTTAAAGTTAAATAATTTATTATTTCATATGAATTGCTCTAAATGTACATAACAGCCTTACTTACTTTAATACTTTTGCCTTTTACGTTGGGAAATCGTTATACAATTCTGGTCAGTTAATTCTGGATGTAGGTAGTTTTCTGATAACGGGATCATCAGTCAATCAAGTAAATTAGTTCAGAAGTTTTACTGTTTATGATAATAGCTGAGCCACTGTGACTTCTTAAACGTAGATAAATAGAAAAAAAATTGTACCCTACTCATGAAATCGTACTTTTTTGAACAGGCACTGCCTATTTGTAAGTACTCGTATATATATTTGTAGAGCGTTTTAAGGTTTTAAATAATTATAAACAGGTAAAGTTTTAAAATAATTTATTTATTATACTTGAATTCGTATTACTATTTAATTGCTTTTAGTTTACAAAAACTAGATAGAGCAATGCGCTGTTTGGTCACCTACACTGTAACATATTTCTTACTTTTGGTGGTTTTATATCCCTCGTTACTTGTTCTAAACAAAAAGTTCAGAAAAAGTTAGAGGAATTTACGTTTCAATACGTAATCGTATGTAAATGTATTCATATGTAGCATATGTACAAAGACTTTATAATAAACCTTGATTTTAGAAGTGAGAGACCTTTAAATTGTAACCACCTTAAAAAAAGTGATGTATAAATTATTAATTTTAATTTGGGAGGATATACCTACCGAAGCATACTACTACTCCTTTAAGAATAAAATTTAATAGCGAGAAAACCTTTTGTTACAATTTAATATACTGATACTTTAATACTATGGGTTCATTATTTGAAATTAAATAGGTATGAATTAGTTTTTGTCCTCATATCTTTTTAGCATAAGTCTATAACAATCGTTATTGGGAAGTCAATGCCCTCAAATATACTGAACTAGTTCAAACTTTATATTCAGTACGCCCTCAGAGTTGCAGAGGTGAGGTGCCAGTTGCTTCGGAAAACCTGGTATAGAAAATCAATTTAGTCAAAATTTACATAGTATTTTCTCATTATAGCTTGTAACTCAAAACTACCTTTTTTCTGTATATATAAGGAATATAAATACTATATCAAACCGTACGCTATAGTCCGTCGTATGTAGTAGGTATTTTAGTTGTAATTAAAATGTTTCTGAATATAAACAACGCAATTAACTTAATGATGTAACAGGCATCTTTTTTGGTCAATATATCTTATCCACAAAATCAGAAAAATAGCATCATCGTCTTTATTAATCTTTTGATCTTTGACAGTAAAAGTAATCTCAGTAGCAAGTGCTCAAAGTTTTGCAGTCCACAGTTTAAGACCGTGTTTTAAATAAAATTAGCAAAACACATCATTATTCCGTAATATTCCGCTAACAATTTCTTTTAAAAATATCGTGTACTGTCTACACTATGAAGGTTGTATGTTCAGGCTTTGTTAACATTTTTTCTTTTCCTGTTTTTGTGTTGTAAAATAGCTAAATAATACTTTATCGTTATATATATAGTATTTAGATTTCCTTAATTTCATTTTATTTATTAATAGTTCGACCTTTGTGTAAATTATATTTCGAACTTGAATTAAAACAAGATTGTAATTGCAATACGTTATATGTAACTAAACGGCACGGAAACGTAAACAAGCTATTTTGCATGTTTGTTATTATTTTTAATAAATCGAGGAAATACTGACAGGAGACGTAACGTACCTATTGGAGTAGCGATGAACTATGCTATGTTGAGTCATAAGTTTTGGGTTTCATTTCCACATGCAATCACAAAAACAACATACAAATCACCACTGATAGCTGTCGATTAAGACGGCCGTTTGAGAAGTTGAGAAAATAGAAAATTAGACAAAGAAGGTTGGCAAGTCAAGAACTTCATTTGGTAACAAAAAATTTAAGTTATATTCATATTATTAATTGCAGTTAATTGTTTTAAACTTCATAAATGAGCAATTCATGACAGTGTACTCTAGAAAAGGTAGACATAAAGATGATACTAATGATATTGGGAGCCTCTTAGCTTATTATGGCATAAAGCATTGTGTCATTGGTATTTTTTGAAAATTTGATCGTTTACTTTCATATTGTTTACTTATACCTGAAATTATAAAAGAAGTAAAATTAATACTGACTTTTGACACCTTTACTTTAGTCTCAGTTCTGCGTTAGGAATAAATTTATTTAGGAAATTAACAAAAATGGGAATAGATATATGAAATAAGAATGGTTGTTAAGAAGAGAATGTATTGGAGAAAAGGAAAATGGTTTTAACAGATGGGTCGGATAACCGTTTAGGGAAAAACAATTTAAGCTGCTTAAGTGAACAGACTGTTTATCTTGTGTTTGTATTCTGGTATGCTATTAAGTAAACAATATTAAAATTAATATTATTAGCAGACGCGACAGTGTATTTCTTTGTGTTGGGCGCTTTAACTCGATTGCAACTAGATTCAGTTTCTTCGATTGAAATGAAAGGTATAAATTCCAATATTGTTCTAACGTTAATACATTTCCGATAATGCTATGCAAAAAAAGTATAGTATTATATTTTACTACCATTTTGTTTCATCTGTAACATGACCACTACCGAAATTCTTCATAAAAACATACATCGTATAACGTTTCAATTGTAAATCAAGGCGCGTATCTTTATATCCACCAGTAAATGGAAGTTCCATAATAAAAACTTACTGCTAATCGTGTTGGGCGATATTAGTTCGCCGATGTTATCTGGGCAACTATTAAGCGGAAGAAGTTCCGAGGCTTGGTCGCGTAGAAGCGTGTTACGTCATCGTGTAAAGATGTACGCACACATGCACTTACATATTTGTTAAAACAACATGTATACAAATCGACAATGTTATCTAGTGTTTAAGTATTTTGTTTTATATCTTCGTTTACTTCCTCACCGGGTTAAGTTTAATAAAATAGCTTATGGTAATAGGAACCATTTAAGTCACCATCAAAGTAAGCTATTTTAAAGATACAGCTTAATTTATGTTATTACGTTATCGTTTATTGTTTTCGCTCGACACAAATGACAGTCGTATAGTAGATAGTAAAAGATTTTCTCTTACGAAGTTGATGAAAATATTTACAACCTTTTTAAAATATGGTTTCTTTATAGATTTTACATAGTGTCTATACTGAACTTAGTCCTAATCCATTATTTTTAATGTATAGTTGTAAATACTAATATCAATTTAGATATATACTTGCTAAGTCACGAAGCTTCGTCTGCTTCTCTTTTCAATCATTCTCGGTTCTTGTTGGTCTAAGCGTAACATTACTTATCCTATTTAAGACACGCCAGCAAAACACACATAAAAAACGTGAAAATCGGTAAGATAGTTCCGGAGTTCACCGTCAGCAACAACGTGACGTTATTATTGTAGCAAAATAAAAGTAGCCTGTGCAATTTTTATGGCAAACAGGCCACTAAATGGTAAGTGTCCACTGCCACCCACGGATGTCCACGCAAGATACACGAGTGCCAAGATACCGTGGTATCAATCAGCTCGAGCCAGCCAATATATAATATTTAATATAGTAATATTTACAAAACAAAATCTTAAATCACCGTTGAATTTTATATATGACTGTACTTTTATTTATTCATTATATATATCATCATAATATACTTTGTTGGTGTATATGTAGTACGGCATTAAAATACCAAATTGCAAGAACCTAACAATAAAAGGTAGTTAAAAATACATTTTATTACACCAAAATACCTGCAACTCGCACTTTATTTCTTACTGACCTGAGCTAAAGTGTACACAGCTGTATAGACATGAGTGTAACCCAGGGCTCAGGTGACTGGTGAGTAGCATAATAAAGCCGGTCGTTGATCTTTATTTGCCAAAACCCCCTCTTGTCCTAACTGCCGTCGACGGCTGCACAGTAAGTAGAAAGTCTAATAAGTACGGATTGTTTCCCCCAAGACGATTAGCTTGTAATGAAGATGTTTACAAACATTTTCGTACGACCCTTCTGGTTGAAAGCTATATTATAAAGCATTGCGATGTTAATATACTACATCTTGAGATATAGATAAAAATTTCATCGTCATTGATGAAATTTTTACTGTGGCTAACGTGGCTATGAAATGTTTATTTTTAGTGATAAGCTATAAATGTTTTAATTTAATATGAGCTAAAGGTTTTTACAACTTATTATGAGTTTATTATTGCGTTGAGGTAGGTCATCCTAGACCTCTGGGAGGGGTCCTGGAGGGGTCCGGATGGCGTAAGAAAGCGGTTCCCGGATCCCTCCCGTCTCAGACGCAGAATGGCACACCGTGTGGTTTTAGTCAGTTTGAATCCGACACACCGCCCCGCCGCAAACCCCGGTAGGGTGAAGGCCCGTGGGAGATATCACATGTTAAAAAAAAGGTCCTCCCAGTAAGATACATAAACCAAGAACGATGGATCATCATGAAGTCATGAGAAGTATTGGATTGATAATATGTTAATATGTATTTTCACTGCCGTTTCATTCGTTCATGAACAATGTTCCACCCCAGGCTTGAGGTTACATCATATATAACCTTCTTTAATAAATCATATGTATTTAAAAAAGGGTTTGAATTGAATTTAAAAAATAAGCGTGCTTAAATGAACTTTAAAACATTTCATACAATCTTCATCTATATAGTATATATTGTGAGTCCTTTGAATACCAAAACAATGAAAGCTTAATACATATTAATATTCAGGTGAGTCACACGGCCTACACATATCAAACATTTGGCACAAGCTAACACAGATAATATTATAGGAACGCAAAAAGCTATCCAACGGAAGTAACGCACGTACGTGATATCCGGAGACCCGAGCGTACGAGCTTCGACAAAACCAATCGGAAGTCAGCTTCTCTTGTGGGTTTCGTCCCGACGTACTAAATCGTAAATCATTTAGTACGTGTTCGCTGATCAACTGGTTCGAATAAAACTGAGTAAAATAACAGAGATATATGTAAGTACCTTTTTGCTTGTCTTAATATAAAACCGCTGTGAAAATAGTATGAGATTTTTTAAGGATAAAACTTCAACTAATATGTTATAGCTTATAGCCATAGTCCAAATTATTGATAAAACTAACCTCTTTGCATCATTTAAATTGTTTCCAGTTAAGTAATATTCTTAGTTAAGTATCTTTTCAGTAAATATCGAGAGAAGTGCTTAAATTATCTTAATTTAAAACTATTTCTCTGATCCACCTTCTTTTAAAAACAAAAGTTTGTAATGCACTTTATTGTGTCTGTGTGTCATCGTTATTCATCATCTTATTTTACTGATACTAGCGAATTTTTCAAGCTACACCCAAAAAGCACCCGTTCTCTAGATTTATGTATACCCAAAACTTTTAACGATATTTTATACTCCTAATGTTGAAATTAGTTTCGTGCCCTTTGGATCTTGTTTTATACAAGTAAGTAAAGAGAAGCGTGACTTGGAAACAGAAAACCTTTACCAGGAAGTTTTTAAATCTAATAAGAATATATACTTTACGTCGATAAGTTAAAAGAGGTTACATTTGACAACATAATGGAATGTCAGCAGAAATCTCACAAATTTACTGTAAACATACTGTTTTTACACAAGAATATTTCGTTCGTTAGTCTTAAAATAAGCATTTTATGAAACTACATAGAGGGTTATGACAAGCAGGTGCACAAGAATGCATTTATGTTGCTATAAAATATTATATATTGTGATTAAATTATTTATCTTAGGAGGTCTACGTGAAGTGGATTTTCAACACTGTAGGTTATAATAATACGGCTTATTACACTATGTAACCAGAACCAACAGCTGAATAGTAAGCCTATATTTATGTAAACTATATTTGCGCCAAACGTGAAAATTTATATTAATTGACGTAATTACTGCTCTGACCGTTGCTTTAAGTTTGTTGACATCAATACTGTCAACATAGAATTACATTAACTAAAATGACAAAGTTACTATTTATTTTGCTATTTAATTTCCTACAAATACCTTGTAACGAAAAACACATTAAGTTTACATAATATATTCCAAGTGTTAAAGACTATTGTGTAAAGTCACAACTGTAGTTTTGTACCAATTTATACTATTATCAAATTTGTTTGCGTAGTTTGAAAGCGCTAATCACAGGAAATACGAGAAAAAACGTACGCTGCGTAAATGGTTAAAGATTCTTGAAAATTATGTATGAATGTATTATTCGTTTAGAAAAGTTTGGAAAAAATATCACAGCGGCATATGTCTATCTGTTAAGTTTGGCTCACTATAACCTTATTTATTGGAAATCAATTTGTTTCCGCAGTATATTATCACGGTGAGGGCGATAGAAAGCGCAGACGGGATTGCGTGGGTCAGCTACCGTTACATATACATAAAACTCTTAACCGTGGGATATGCATTACATAAACTTCTTAATTTTATCCAAATTATGTTTACATTTGATCAACGTAAACGTTGAATTAAAAATGTTTTATTTTGTGATACTGTAACACATGTCTATCAGAATGTATTTGATGTAAAATTTACTTATAAAAAAAGAAACTTACATATTTTATAATCAGTTGCCGATTTTAATTTCCACCATTGGATCATCACACTAGTTGAGTATTACAATGGAGGTTAAATTATCTCGATAAATATTATAGCAATGAAAATAATTCATTAGATTATACGCAAACATCTGATCAATAATAGCCTAAGTCACGACAAAGTGAGCACGATTTCATTTATTTATTTATTTATTTCATTTCTGTTAAGTTTGGCTCACTATAACCTTATTTATTGG
The DNA here is from genome assembly GCA_003709505.1 of Hyphantria cunea. Taxonomy (NCBI): domain Eukaryota; kingdom Metazoa; phylum Arthropoda; class Insecta; order Lepidoptera; family Erebidae; genus Hyphantria; species Hyphantria cunea. The sequence goes on along the minus strand of PKRV01002605.1, from coordinate 3,209,239 downwards.
AAATCAATTTGTTTCCGCAGTATATTATCACGGTGAGGGCGATAGAAAGCGCAGACGGGATTGCGTGGGTCAGCTACCGTTACATATACATAAAACTCTTAACCGTGGGATATGCATTACATAAACTTCTTAATTTTATCCAAATTATGTTTACATTTGATCAACGTAAACGTTGAATTAAAAATGTTTTATTTTGTGATACTGTAACACATGTCTATCAGAATGTATTTGATGTAAAATTTACTTATAAAAAAAGAAACTTACATATTTTATAATCAGTTGCCGATTTTAATTTCCACCATTGGATCATCACACTAGTTGAGTATTACAATGGAGGTTAAATTATCTCGATAAATATTATAGCAATGAAAATAATTCATTAGATTATACGCAAACATCTGATCAATAATAGCCTAAGTCACGACAAAGTGAGCACGATTTCATTATTATGCCTTACGCATCGATGGTTAAGTTAAGATTTGCCTCATTATGATTTATAAGATCTGGTCTTAGGCCTGTTTGAATTTTGTAAAAAGGTAGCACTATAGCTTAAGGAATATCTTGCTTGAGTATCTATAAACTTGAATAATCTATACATTTCTCGTATCACGTTGTTGCTCACGATGAACCCTGAATCTATCTATCTAACCCATTTTTCCTTTTTTTCGTGTGTTTTGCAAGCGTTTCATAGATATGATAGTAAACATCACGCTTTGACCAATAACAGCAAGGCACGATTCAAGAGAAACAAACGAAGTTGAGTGGTTCAGCTAATTCTTACATAAATATATCTTAAGAAGATCTTTAGTTTTTTTTGTGATTTCAATTAATGAAATTCATTTTATTTTTTGGCAAAATCTTGTGAGTGACATCATAATTTTTTATATATGTATAGAAACGAGATTCAATATAGGTATGTTAAGTTTTGTATTTAATGAGACACCCTGGCGACAGCAGAACTTGGAACTAGTTCCTATTTATCGTTTCAATGCATCGCATTTCGCTCTGGTAAAGCTCCACGAAAGGGAAACTTGTTTTCCTGTCAAACGTCATCGAAATATCAATGTGACATATATTAACGAAGATTTTGCTACTGAATACAACAATTTCAGCAGTCATAGTAACGAAAACATAAATATGTATGTAAGTACAGAAAGAACCGGCAAATATCAATTTAAGTTCTTCGTATGTGAGAAAGTATTTTTTTGGCACTGAAACAGAAAAGACATTGGAGATAAAGTTTTTTGTGTTACAGTTAAAACCAATGAAAAATAAAATAAAAAACCTTAATTTCATGTATCTTATTAATTAAGTATATAAAATAAAAAAAAATGGTTACATTTTGGTTGTTTTTTTTATTTTAACTATCGTGGACTTGAGGTTAAAGGCCTCCTTCAGAGATGACCAAGTCTCTATGTGTGACTTCATATCTAATTTCACTAAAAAATAATATAAATTGATAGATGGTGCTCAGAACCAATCAATGGTAAGTTATTCTTAAGATGGTAAGTTAGGATAGGGACGGAATTCATTTAATTTGTCATCGGCATGGTCACATGACGTATTAAAGCTTGTGCCAAATGTTAATGTATAGATCTTTATACTCACCCAGTCAGTACATATAATAGGTATACAAATTAGAAGTTTAGATCTAACAATTTATATCCAATCCAATATTAACTACCGTTTGTTTTAAGGTTTATGTTTTCACACTTTTATAGGCAGTCCTCGTGAGTGCTTTGTGTTTTTTCTTAGCGAGCTGGCCTATTTGTGAGTTAATTAGTTGCCAAAAAATGGACTGCTGGAGCTTCTTACCATCACATGAACCGCCTACGCGTTTGCTCCCCTTGCCGTTAAAATCTCTTTCCTTTATCCTGTCCAAAAACTGCTTCAATTATAGTCAAGTAGAGGACTAAAAAACAAACTACTCGAAAACCTTTTACAGTGGGCTCTCCGATCATCAATTATTCATGCCAATTAAGAAAGTTGATCTTGGCGCCAAATTTTAAACTCTCTTACTTTTACATCTCTTTACGTTCAACTATATTGCATCCTTATTATATTTATGTCTATCATAAAAATGTTCATGCCGGTGTCGCCAATAAAATTAATAACATGACTTCGGAGAATGAAGGCGTCGTTACAAACGGATCGATTTTATATGAGTGATATAAACTGGATAATAAACATAACTCAATCTCACTTCGCATGAAGACGCTGGTAAAATATCGATAATATTTTATATCGATAAGATATAGATGTGAGGACGACCGTGTCGTCAACTGGACTTTTAAACGCAACGCTTTCTGCATTTTATGGGATTTTTATTCGTACACATTAACGACAAAGTTGCTCGTTACTCTATTTACATTATCTACAGAGATACTAGATTCTAGATGATTAAATCTACAACCAATACGACAAATTCCTAATAACTCAGGTACTTAGCTATGAAGGGGTTTCGTGTTAAGATTATTGATGGATTTTCAAAATTAGACTTTTTTTGCTATAGAAAGTCTATGATGTGAGGGAAAACGAGATTAAAGCTTCCTGTTCTGTCTATCTCAAATGATTTTCCGGTTTAAGGTGAATAAGAAAAATATTGTCGTAGTTGTTGTTGTGGACCTAACATTTTCTCATCTACAGTTCAATATGTCTATGTGTGTTAGCCTTGAAAGTATTAATCAAGAGCATTTTATGATAGGGCACTAATATTAATAAAATTCATGGTGCTTAAATCAGTGTAGCAATTTATTGTTTATCTTTATGCACATAAATGACGATCTCATTATTGTACCGACATTAATAAAATCATTATTGAATTTGTTTAACGATAATGATAGTGCTTAAAGGAGAAAATAATGATTCACTTATTCCTAGCCGAATGATTGATTATTTGAATAAATAATTGTACACCTCGAGATTTTGGTGTCATATTGCGAATCACATTTTAAGAGGGGCTGTCAATTGATCGTGATAGACCATTTTTTTTTATTTATTTTTTTTAATATTTCGGACATCTAACACTCAACGCCATCTAGTCTCAAACTAAGCAGAGCTTGTATTATGGGTATTAGATAACTGATATTAATACATAAATACTTTTTTTTTTGTAAATACATACATATTATACATAGAAAACACCCAAACTCCGAAACAAATATTTGCAGATCATACAAACATTTGGTCCGACCCAGGATTCGAACCCGAGACCTCATGGACAGCAGTCGCGTACGCTACCACTGCGCCACCGAGGCAGTCATTGTTTAAGTCAATTGTATATGACACCATTTCACAAAACATTGTGAAACAAGGAAGTCCCCATATAACCGCATCGGTCTCATTTGGCATTTCACTAAGAGTAGAGAGGCAAAAAATGCCATTCTCCTATATATGGTTCTTAGGGCACTTTTTCTACGTACGGGCTTACGCAAAGGAACGTAAACCTGGTTATTCAGCATTTTTCACGAAAGTCACTGTATAGGATATTATAGGATAACTGTTATTGTTTTTCATCTCGGTTTGTCAGTCTGTTTACATTGTCTTAAAAGGCGCTTCAGATAATAAAAAGAGTAAAACATTCTCTATAGTAGGGTAGGGTCCGTTGCAATTTCACTCAATATGGATTAGACACGGGGCTTCGATGGCGGCTTGATGTATCCACGTTGTAACTGCACCACTTCATAAACTCTACGTTAGGACGAAAACCTCAGTAATTGATATTCTTCAAGCCGATTACGGCCACGGCGGCCAGTTTCAACGGAGACCAGCAAAATACGCAGGAGATTTTATAGTGCACAAGTGTGTGCGCAAACATAAGTGCACTCTCTGTTCCCTCTCTCTCCTATTCTGATGGGACGCTTAATCGACACGATCGGGGAGAGATCAGGCGCAGTACCGACAGCTTTACGTATTCTCCGAGGCACGGGGGTCCAGACACCAACTTCCAAACTCCGAGCTGTTATTAAGTATTTATGTAATCAGAAGAACTAAATAACTCTTTTGGCGACCCGGGATTCAAACCCGAGACCTCTTGATCGGCAGTCCCATACTTAAACCACTAGACCAACGAGGCAGTTAGTACTTCAGTAATTAAGACCACACCAGTTCATCTTCAGTATCTTTGAACTGATGAGCCGTGAACATTTATTTAAAATATTTACCTCTGGCTTTGCATGGAAGGCTATACATTATTAAGCTCATACATCATTACATACCCACACAAAACCTTCCTACATTACGTTATTTAATTTTGCTTTTTAATTGTTTTATGGAGGTACCAGTACCAGCGCAATATTTTTATAATTACTTTGTATACAATGGAGGAAATCTTACATAGAAACTATGAACATCACGAATACAGATAGAGTTTCAATCATTACTTGTTATTGTTTCATAAATATTCTCGACAAAAAACTTATAATGAATTGTGTTTTTCAATCATTCAAAGTTCTCTTTAAGTGAAAGGTACTACCTAAAGGTTATCATTTTTATTGTTAAAACAATAAAAATGATAACCTTTAGGTAGTACTCGGAAAGCAGACTCATTAACAATATTTTACATAATATTATCAAACTTTAAAAAATGAGAGAACCGTTACTATAATCGCTAATCTATATCTTTTGATCAATTCCACAATATCATACTCAATAATCTGTAGAAAGTGGTCTTAATTAAATATACAAACTGGCTACATAAATACACAATTCATTAAAGCGTCCAATCACATCCGCTGAAGCGGGTATCTTGTCGAAAGTTTTTATAGCGATTACAAAGTTCTGTGCGATGCTGTACCCGTTAAGGACATCCCGGGGAAATAGATAATGGATTAAATAGAAACAAGTTTACAATTAAAAGTTTATAGCTGTTCTAATGAGCGTCAATTACTATTCAGTCCAATTAAAGACAAATCCCTAATACTGATTAAATAATATTAATGTTTATTTAGTTTTACGACTTTTTAATACATTGTTGGAAATAAACCGTCAACGGCGTTGGTGCTAGACATTACAAATTAAGTTTATACACCCGATAGCGCGTTGACGTGTTGTTATTCATCGATTTTGCATGTAGGTAAAATATAAAATTTCAAACGTAAACGGCTGTTATTACCTATACCTATTTAAAGAACTACAAAAGACTTTTTGATAACGCACTTTATTAGAAATCACATAGTACAAAAACAAAGTTAAATAGTAAATAATTTGGTATAATAGTATAATAGTAATATAGTATAATAGTAAATAATTTGTTGGCCTAGTGGTTTCAGTGGTCGCCACACCGCTTCCTACTGCGCCAAGGTATTGTGGGTTCAAATCCTACATGGGACAACACTTTGTGAGATCCATAAATTGTTGTTCTAAGTCTGGGTATACTTTGTATCCGTCTCATGTATGTTTGTAAAGATCCCCGTGACACAGGAATGTATATTATAAAGGCGGGAGTTTTTTTTAATGAAAAAAAAAACCAGCAATCGCAATATATATTCTATTTATTTTTTTATTGAATGAGTGCAAACGAGGAGAAGTATCGCATGGTGGCGATAAGCGATTACCTCCGCCAATTGACACCCACAACACCAGAGGCGTCACAGGTGCGTTGCCGGACTTTGGGGAGAGAGATGGGGGAGATCTTGGGGTATGGGCCTCTAGTATTCTCACTCACTTAGTGAAACATTTATATACCCGAAATCTTACTTTCACGAAATCATTAATAATATGACACGTAATTCTCAGCTACTTTACAATTCCTAGGGTATCTACAACTGTTTGGTGTTCTATGTAAGAACTTGCTATCGTAAAGTATGTAGCTTAGTCTACTTTAGAGGTTTTATCCCATATAAATAAACTAAGGCACCATTAGAAACAAGTAATGAATGTAATGTCCTCTAGTTATAAACGATGTTTGCGGAAATCCAATAAATACTGTAGCTTTAGCACTAGCCTGGCAAAAACACATGTTAATTTTTTTCCAGTGAAGTGATTGAATCGAACATAAATATATCGTAGAAAAGCTAAAGTAATATATATTTATTCTGAATTACAAGCCTAGGCAAGTCAATCTTTTAAATACCGTATTACGTACTATTTAGAAAAACTTTACTAAAAATACAGTGATCGTCTTCTGCGACTTGTTTCATAAATACATTGTAGCTAACTTAATATAAGCTAGTAAGTAATAAAAAGCTAAAATTAGAACCGTTGAAAAAATTATAACACAAATTGTGGTATCTAAGTTTTGTAAAAGCCTTGCAAAGTTCAAGTTAAATTCAACATTAAAATTACACATTACAGAACGTACGATCATACAGTATATTTTACAACATAATAAACGACTCAAAAGAAACACTTAGTATGTTAGCTTTAGTCTGTCGACTGCCAAGTATGGCGAAGGTTCCGGGAACTTTAGAACCTCAACATCTTATGCGGAATATAAATTGTGTAACGTAACTCGTCCTTCCGCCTGTACACACCTACGATACTCAATTTAATTTACTCCATTGTAACGTACACAATGGTACTGGTTCTATTGAACTATAAGAAACTATTTATATTTGACAAGTGGTCTGTTTTGGTACAGAAAACCCGAAACCTACATAAACTAATTTTGTTACTAGTGTCTAAGGAAATGTAATCAGTAGATTCTACGGGCTGCTTTAATATCATTCAAGATAACTCTATAACAAAATAATACTATACAGTATCGTAGATTTTTTGATAAAGAACACAGTATAGTTTTGCTAGTTTCATTACGATACGAGTTTTTTTAATGGAATAGGGGCAAACTTATCTTAGACTAATCACCTGATGGTAAGCGATTATCGCCGCCCATAGACACCTGCAATGCCTGCGGCGTCACAAGTACGTTACCGGCCTTTAGGAGATGGGGAAGGGGGGATGGTTGGGGTATGGGCCTCCGGTATCCTCACTCACTCGCACAAGTGTTTCGCAAACACTGTTTCACATCGATTTTCTGTGAGCGCCTGTGGTATGTGTAGTATCACAACGGTCGATGGGTACGGTCGACCCAAACGTGCAGAAGAGTGGTTCTCCCACGGTAGAGTTAAGCCCAGTCTAGATCTTCTGACAGAAACCACCACCTAGAAACCTGATTTTTTTTATTTACAGTAAAGTAGTATATAGACTTTTCCTTCTAAAATACCAACTACTAAGAGCAAATGTAGGAATTCGAAGCTACGTCAGATAGGTCTTTTCAAAATATCAAGGGTGTATGAAAACGATATTCCGATTAAAAGATCCGTACATAAAATATTAACTTTCGAAATAACTGTTTTTTAAATGTTTCGTTCCATTTTGAATCATAATAATATTAGTTTATGGAGAAAAAATGTAAAAAAAAAAGAAAAAATAAAGAGAAAATATTAAATTAATTACTATGTATCTGTATACTAAAAATTACAAGAAAAGCACACAAATAAAAAGACTTTCTAACTTATGTATTCAATAAGTTTAAAAATAGTAAACTAAATTATAAAATTTACTTTAAGAAGGAAAATTCAAATGTGATCTACTTTTTGGAATACGTTTTCAATACAATTCATAACAATACGAGCGTAATTTAGTTACATAAAATATAAAACGATAAATATATCAATAACTCAACTTGATTAATCGATTTCATAATCGAATATACGTCTGGTTTGCTTTAATAATTACTGTACGAACTACCCAACACAATTGTATGCAAATGATAACAGCATTCTTCAAAGCGTAAACTAGAATGATACTTAGTAGTTAAAAGATATTCTAATTCAATTAATTTCGATGAATTATCTTTGCTGGAAGGAACGAATAAAGGTGCTAACGAGAGTATTAGATAAACACGATGTGTTATTAGTAAAACCAGCTTTTATTTATGGAAGACCTGAAAGTACCAAGGACCTAAACGCGTTAACCATTGAAGTCCATATTTTAATAGTGAAGTCACGCTCGAGAACGCAGCATGAGTTTGTTTTACAATGATGTTCACATACAGTTACTGCTTATATTAAACGTGCTTAGTATGGACGCTGTATATGTAATTAGTCAACCTTCTGTAGTTTTTACCTGTGAAACTTATTCGATTAGGTAATTTTCTACTAACTACCATCGCTCAAAACTGTTATATGTTTATGTACCGTGTCTACAAATTTTATGCATACTAATTCGTTGTGAGAATTTTAACAACGATGGTTTGTGGCAATCCTCTAATGATTTCAAGTTTATTTATTTATTTATCTTTATTGTATATACATAGTAAGAAATAGTACAACAGGAACAATCACACAATATGTTTCTTCCAGACAACCATAACGCGGAAATGTGTGTTTCAAAAATTTTAAAATTTAGGGTAGCTTACACACAGGCAACACATAAAACATATAAAAATTAAAATAAAAGAAAAAAAACAAAAGAAATAGTAGCGATCCATATAGTAGTTAGTTATAAATTGATCATTTTAAATGTAATTGGCAGATTCAATTTCAATTCAGTTGTCTAATACCCATAATACAAGCTCTGCTTAGTTTGGGAGTAGATGGCGTTGTGTTTTAGATGTCGGAAATATTTATTATTATTTATTATTATTATTTAATGTTATAACTTCTTTATGTGTCCTGAGTATAGAGAATTTAAATATTTTATCAAAAATCGAAATTAGCTTTTTTGTACAGTATTTAACATATCTGAAACTAAGAGAAAACCATATTTTACTTGCTTAAGAAGAAACTTTAAATATTTACTCACGCTCACCTGTATTTTTTATGTTTAAAAAAGTTACATCCATGTTACAAAAGAGTTTCTTTCACATCTAACACACCTGAATCTTATACAAATACCTAAATCAAACAAAGAGTCCGACATAAAAAAAAAACAAATATAACGATAAAATATACGAATAATGTCAGGATATGGATAAAGGGATAATGCCGTATAGAGGTAATTTAGGTTCATAAAAGCGAACGTATTCATCAAAACAAAACAATAGAAACAATAACGAAATTCGCAGACGTTCCCCTCCGGCCCAATTTCGTGACAACCCTCGCAATCGTTGGGTGAAATAAATGGTGCACGAAAAATTTATGTCGTCAGGCTTTCTTTTTGGCCCAGATTTTGTGGACCGACTTCCTAACACCCTACTTTCCCCTTATAAAAGCAATTCTTTAACTACAACAATTTTGGCCGGATTCTAAAAGACAACCAACCTTTTGTGTTTTCAAAATTTAGTTTTTTAAATTAATTTAACTTCACACTGGGTCATAGTACTTGATTGATAATACCTTATGAATCGACCAAAATACCCTGTATGTCTAAATGTTCCGTTTGTTTCTCGATAAATTTCTAAAACGTTCTGTAATTAAAAACTAGTTCAAATATGCAGTATTTGTGTGCTCTGTTACCACTGTGTTAATATTTGGTGACTGCGACTGTTGTTCAAACAAGTTACTAACACCACATATAAATTATTCCCTTCTACGTGATCTTGTGAAAATATGGGACAAAATAAACCGAATATAATCTTTGGTAGGTACTGTGGTTAATATGCTATCAGGAACGTTTTTTGAAGTAGTTAAGTCTCACACGATGTTTTTAAACTTGTCAGTTCTTAACGCCATATAACATTAATTATACTTATTTTCAGATTTAAGCACATTAGTGAGGAAAAGCAAGATTATTCTAAATATCTTGAATTGGTATATATTAGCTAACTGAGCAGCAATTAATATCGAAGAGTTTAATCGTTTTAAGCTGTAAAAACCACACAATGACCTAAAAACACAGACAGCGATACAATATTGTAAATTAAGAACAAAAAATCTGACCATCACTAAGAATAGTTCTAAAGATAGTAAGTTATAAACGGAAACCGTTCCCGAAACGTCGTGTTATGCAGTTGTGTCACACGGGCCCGCGCTTCGTGCACGCATGTTTACCCGTTGCTTTTAATTATCCACGAGTCGTAAATCTCGAGGTGTAGCGTAGCATTACCTTAATGTACATACACTTAATAAATATCTAACACGAAGCCACATGCTAACATTATGTCATAGAAAAATTATGAAACGAAACTCCACAATGTACAACGACAAGCTGTTATAGTTTAAGAACTGGTTATCAGAACAAGCGTGCTCTTACCGGCCTAAACCGGCGTATTTTTTTATCTCGTTCACTGATAAAACGGATGGAGGACATCTGGTGTCGAGCACGGTTTTAAGTGTCGTAACTAAAAAAACCTTTTATGTTGGGGTTGGAAGAAAAAAGACCTTGTGTTTTCGTTCAATTATCTCATTTGATACATCGATTGCAGTCAAGTCGTATAAAATTATAAACGGTTACGGCTTAATTCATGACCATGTGAATACATCGACAGCTCAGTAGGCGGTGGCGTCGTAAACGGTGAGGGCTGAGTCACGAACGGCACTAAATATACTGTGAATACATCGTTGACGAGAAGATGGCCTACTCGTTGACTCTCACACCTAGCGTTGAAGAATCGGTACCAATTAGGAAGTACTGGGGTGCACGGCAGGCGGCACATTGAGGTCGTCGTACGAATGTTGGCAAGCATCCAACTCGCCTTCGACTCTTCTACAATTTTAACAGTTTGCACTTAAATCCCACTTCGCCCCAAAACGTTGAATAGTAAGGCGAATAGCTCACTTTTTTGACATTGAGTTCGACATTATTTGATTACTTTTTGAATTCGAGTGAATTTATAGTAAGTATGCAAATAGGATATAATGCAATCAATGTTACTCTTGTAACTTACTTATAATGATTAGTTACTTAGATGTTAAACTTAGCAAAACTTAAAGAGCATAGAATATTATTAGATTAATTAATTTGTCAGAATATCGATTTCTTCTGTTCCTATTGCTGAAGTAAGAAAGGTTTTAAACTTAAGAAACTTTTGCTTAGTCTATTAAGTATTTTTGTGATCATTTTGAATGTTTTAATAGTCTGAATTTTAAATGATATATACACCTAATTACATTCCTCGGTACATAACTCTGTTTTTCGATGTTTCTGAAGTATGTACATACGTCTACTCTCAGCACTTTGATAAGATTACTATCTTGTCAGCTTTCAGTCTATCAAGACTTAAGACCCTCTTTTTGACTACTGAGAAAGGTGGCCTAGTCGTTTTCCATGTAGTCTTGTTCTTGAGGACGAATGTCTAAGCGTTGATATTGAAATAATTAATTAAAGCTATAAAATACAGGTTCTGGCTCACAATTCGTTCAATACCTTTTTGATAATAGCTAGTAGATCAAACCTGGTGGCTTTTGATCTAGATTTATAAAAAATCCTTAATCGTTTTTTTCAGTATCAGTGAATCAGTTTTAAAGTAGTAATTCTACATATAATACTTTTAATATCACTGATATTGCAAGGATTGTCTTACTTATATCTTTGCTCTGAATTGAAACTAAACTGTAACTGGTGAACCCATTTCTCATTAAGCCCAAAAGCTGTTGGGTGACACTATTTTCAGGAGTCAAACTCGACAGTAAATTAGTTAAGTTATTTATTTAATTTACTTGACCAAATAGTGCTTACTGTTGGAAGGCATGTGGTGTATAATATTTTATTTGAACCAAAACTTGCCCAGTTTCACCACTTACTGAAAAGGTCCCTAATAGACTAGTACGAACTTCTCTGTCAAATAGTGTTTTTGTGACAGGTAATTATCTATTATTTTAACGCGAACTGGTGAAACTGGCCCTAAATATCCTTTACAAAAAAAAACATAATTATAATTTCTGTAAAGTGTCATACAAAGTTTTTTTTTTCATTTAATTTTCAATATAAGTACTTCTAAGGATCTGTAATAACTCTGAAGATATGGTATGTTATACTAACTACTTATTAAAATTATTCGAGAAATATCTAAAGGTGTTATCGTTCAATGTAGGAATAGATTGGTGAAGAATTTTATATAAATACTATCGTTACAAATGGATTTTCTATTACATTGCAAAGAAATCTACTGCGCATATAAATACGTGTTGAACAAGTTGACCTAAATGTACGAACATATTTTAATTTGAGATTAACGGGTTACAACCATCGTTAAATTTGTGAAATAGCTACATGTTAAACATAATACTTGATCAGTCGATGAAAGCATAATTGAAACTCAAGATTGTACTGTGTTCGATTAATGCAAATGACCGAGCGCCTCTCCGTAATGTTCTCGCCTTACTGTAATGTTAATCCCAGCTTTTCAAGACTCATACTTAAAATGCAAACACACAACAGATAAAACAGGCTGTGACGAATCTTCCTTATCGGGAGCTAAGGAGGATGTGTACATGCAAAATAGTCTTTATTTTAGATAATGAAACCATTTTATCGATTAATGAAATTTCCTTTAAGCCTCCTTTCTTGGGAGAGTTCTATGTCCAGCATTACTGTCAAAGGTTGGTGATGATGAATTATAAATTTATCGATTTGTGTGAATTCGTTAATGTCACGACATAAAATTTTAACTTAAACGCCAGACCAATAAAAAAGTAAAGTAGTATTTCTTTATTTATCTGACCTTAAACGATTTAAAATTAAAAGATATAATATATATATATTGTTACACATTGCACACTTCTTCGAAGATTTAAAAACATACATTTAAAGAACTAGCAACTCCCACAATGAATACCTACTTAAGTTAACTTCAATATTGATTACACAGAATCACGAGTGCTTACGTCGGAAAAGGCTATTGACAGTGTTTGTTATCAACTTGCAGTTCCGTAACGCACTTGGGCTGGCGTGTTTCTGAGTATCACACACTCAAATGCGTATGTTGCCTATTGGGCGAGCCGAGAAATAGATGATGGTCTATTTCCTACTACACTATATTTTCTATTTCTACACATCCTTAAAGATCTTTTAACCTATAATTTATCTATTTCATAATAGATGTGATTTATTATGTTCAAGTATTAAAATTCTTCCAAATATTGAAAGCTATTACGGAATGAGCGGTAATGATTTACAACAGTTGTTGACAGCCTGTATGTTCGCCGCTTAACTTTTATATTCTTATTTTTAACTTATATGTTTAACAACAATTATGTTTTTAATTGTATATTCTTAGGGGCACAACATTGTTACATTGCAATGTCGGAATGACCGGTCCATAGTAATCGAAACAATTATAAACATCATGCTCTATTATCGTTGAAGTTGTTTATGAATGTAGTAATGTCTTTCGTCCTCTATAGTAGAAGGATAAGGATTCTGTTATCTCCAGTCAACCCGGCCAAAATGTAAAGATACAGTAGTACTCTCCTACAGTAGATAGTAGGTACAAATCGACTTTACTAATACATTTTCAAAGTTGATCCTTACCGAATTAAGTGATAAGATAAAGATAGTGTCAACACCAAAACAAGATAGTAAATTTTGTTACATGCAAAATAAAGCTTACATAATTAAAACCTAAATGGGTTAAAAATAAGAAATTATATTCATAAATTTCGTTTACATAACATATTGCAAATTAAGGTCATGTTTCCTTAACAATAAGTCGATGTAACAGGACCCGCCTATTAGCACAGATGACTTGCCAGTTTAGTGGTTCATAGTATCGCATCAGTCATTATTCACAAGACCCCACTGAAAGAGCCCCATTACAAATAACGACATAAGACAAAGTTGAACTTTGATTTTTTGGTTAAAATGATGGCCACGTCGAATGTATTCAACCTACTTAACTAAAAATGGTTCATGAAGTGACAATCTATGTGATAAATCTGAGGATCTACACAAATTGATTATTATTACACTCATGCTAACGCATTTAAAGTCTCTTATACAAAAATACGTTGCATTTATTTTTAAATGAGTTTCTTTAAACTTTTTAAGTATAAAGTACAGACCTAATATAAACAAATATATTCAACGGTATAATGGGTTTGGTAATGACTCGTCATTTAAGGCGGGCTGACTCTTTAGTTACAGACGAAGAACAAAGGCTCTCGCCACGCTCTTGTTAATTCCTCTACACTTTCCCAGTGCAGTGACGTTAAAAAGGAAGTCACGCCCTAAGGTTCGTTGATCCACGTGCCTTAATAATCTCCTCGTAATTAACCCCGCTTCACATGAAAACGAAAGTCAAATAATCTGTGGAAGAAAGTATGCATGCTCGTTTTTGAGTGCAGAAAAAACAACGGATTACGTTTGCCTTATTTTCATGATCAATCATTTCTATGCAGAACAGTAAAATACGAGTTCGCAATGCCAATGCACAGACACACTTAGTGCTATACCTGAGCTTCTTTCAAATTGAAACTGTACAATATTTTAACGAGACACTTCTGAATCTGTTCTGCTGCTAGAATAATCGCTTAATTTATTCTCTTTGCGTCACTAATAGGTGCTAATTAATAGTGACCTGAAATTAAAATTGGAACCAAAATAGCATGCAAATTAAACCTTATTACACAATATCGCTTATAATATTGTTTAGGTCAAGATTAACTAACTAGTGTATACACAAAAACGTTCATCGTCTTCTACTATTTGATTGTTTTTTTTGGAAAAAAAACTTAAATTAAAAAGAAAGCCATACGACTCACGTCGATGTCACTTTGTCTTAACCTATATATGCCCACAGAGTTGGAAACGACCAAAGTCGTGAGTTAGAAAATATGAATCCCCATCAAATACTGTTTTATGACTTTTAATTAAACCGCTATCCCTAAATAGTTGAAGAAACCACTTTGAAGAAAACAGACAAGTTTCATCGTTTAGCGATTTTCTATTCACAAACAACAGTTCAAGTTATTGCTTGTTCATTTCATGAAAAATTTTGGTGCAGTAAAATGTAAGTATTGCGTATGTTATTTTAGTGAACTAATAAGTGCATTAGAAATTTATATATATAATTTTTGTGTGAGATGTGTTTTCCTAGTCGTAATCGAACATAACATTTTATGGGGCAAATATCCTGATTTGAATTGTTGTATTGTCATTTTTAAACGCAGTACTCGATGGTTTGGAAGCATTTTATGTTAATGAAGGTATTAGCATCAATGTATAAGTAGTTTCACCGTCTAATGACACTTAATCGGACGGTTATTCATATCATAAGGATTGTTATGATATAAATCTATTGCATCGCAACCAACTTTTCAGTGCTTAGAGCCAAGGAAGCAATAATGAATGTCCGATTTTACCAGTAATCTAAATACCGAGGCTTGTTCTACGGCAGCTAAAACCAGCTCTCATAGTACACAAAGGCTACGTTCTTAGAAATATACTTCCTCTTCTTCTTCTTAGCCTATATTATTCCCAATATTATTTGAGGTCAGTTACAAGTTCAATCTGTTTTACATGACTATCCATGGAGCGACTGGTATCGGACCTCCACAACCCTGAGGACGAACTGAATTTGAAGGTTGAACTAATTGTCAGTATATTTGAGGGCAGTGACTGCTCTACTCTACTACTACACGGATGTTCATAACAACCGGGAGCCATGGATTAGCGTCACACAACAAGTCACGGGCGTAAGACACTGATAGCTTCCATACTTTAGGCTGTTATTTGGAATTTCTCGCAAGAAAAACCAAACAACACTTTTTTGACCCATCCCGAAAATAGAACCCGAGACTTGATCAGAAATCATATAACCAACAGGCAGTCACTTGAGGAATAGATACACCAGATTCATTAGAAACTCTTCTTCGAATCACCTAGCTTCGTTTGAGGTCTAACAATACAGCCTGATCAGGTATCAGGCCACGGGATTGGTTAAAACGACCTTTGTGTTTGCGCTTAAAGAAAGAAAGATTTATTTGTTAGAATATAGTACAAAAGATGTCATCACATTATAATACGTTCCTTATATTCTACCATTTCTGGTGTACAAGTTTTAAATCTTATGAACTAATATTGCGTCTAGACAATAACATTATCAAAATTTCTATTTTAGGTCTAGACAATTACAGTCATTATAAATGGGCAGCAATTAATGACATTCATGAAAATTACAAAACTTAGAGGCTTAAAAAGTTCTGAGCATAATGTATATAAGTCAATGATGAGACTAGTTTTGTACTAGTAATCAACGAGCTCAACATACCATACATTATAAAAAGAAAATGAGAATACGTATAAACTTATGTAATAATAAAAAGGTGATTTTATTCATATCTTTCTCTAATATCATTATGTTTAAGTAAGAACATTTCAGTACGAAATTAGAAGAACATTGTTACTTAGTAATAATAAAATTTGTTATTTCTCGCCCAAATACAATATTTCATAAATTATGAATTATCATTACGCTTGTATATCATTTGTGTAAAATCTGTATGAAACGCGCATTTGAACAAATATATGCTTATGTATGTATATATTACATACGTAACAATATTATGCTAAATTATAATACGTGTTATCCACATGTCTAAATAACAGATCTACAACACTTCCGTAGAATGTCTAAACGAAACAAAATTTTATTAAAATTCCGCAATATAACTGTAAGAAGTTGCATAAAATGTAAACAAGTATTACTCGTTACAATGAATCGATACATGATACAACGATCAAAAGTTGCATTTTTATATGCTTACAGAGAGATTGTAGTTTATTTCACTTTTGGTTTACCACAAAACAACTTTCACCATACATTTAAAACAGTGAAATTTCCTCGGTAGCCGATATGAGATGTTCATGAAATAATCGATTGTCATCACAACTTGAGTAACGATGACAATAGAAATAATATAGGTTGTGGTATCTGCTATGTCATCGTATGTTTATTATGAGGAGATCAGTTGTCGACGTACACGTTATACTTTACACTTCCGCGCTGTTTAAATCGATGTTGACATAAAACTCATGTGTTTTATTCTTTTGAATAGGCATGATGAGTAATTTTGAAAAACTTTTTTATGACGTTCGGAAGTAGAAGACCCATTTGCCAATCAGCCAATCAGTGTCAATTATAGCTCCTGAACTCTGTAAAGTGATCGTCGATTATATCCGAACAAAGTGACCTTTACATACGTGACGTATTGATATAACTTATTATATAAATATGCAAACAAATACCATTTTTATACTCTTTCTAACCTCATTTCATCTGATAATTAACTTGGTTACTGTCATCATGCCAATTGATGACTTACAAAAAGAAAAAAATAAAAACCTTAAATTATGGCAACACAAAGCAATATTTATTTTTAAATGATAGGGACGTAGATCTTTATTGAATACATATTTTCGGCGATTTCTAGACATCAGATATTAAACAAACTAAAATAACTTATAGAGTGCCATTATCCACAGGCTAAGCCCTGTGATTGATTATCCCTCCATTCTTGAACGCGAAGTCCTCACGTTTATTTTATTTTTCTTGAGTAATAGAAAAAAGAAATCATATCTGCTCTTTCACATCGACAAATTCGATTTCCCCAGTAGCCGTTTTCGCTACCATTTATATCTTAATGTTATCAAAACGTAAACAGTTTATTGAATCAAAGTATTTACAACTCTACCTAATAATTAACAAGTAGCGATAAAGCACCAGTTAGTGACTGTAAGCGATTACGAGCAAATTATTCATTTAAGTATCGCCGTACACGGCAACTTGTTTTGCCTTTAGTTGAAAACATCAACTTGAATTGTTGTCCTGGGTGCCTTAATTGGTGACGTGCGGCGTGCCAATGCCTACAAACTTATCTAAGAAATATCTAATTGATGTTACATCAATCTGGTATTCAGTAGTAGACCGTACTCGGAGCAAGTAAGCATGACACTGATTGTTTTTTTTTTGTAAACCCTGTACACAAGTTCGCAAAATTGTGTAATCAAAAAATTGTTTTGTAACATCGCACCGTTCTTTATTTCATAAAAAATACTCATAGACTTGCGACCTGATATTCTTGTGTGTACAATAAGCGAAATGAAAAGTTTTCAGCCAAATCTAATTTTACGCCTCGATCTTTAATCGAGACCACCAAATTCGTTTGCAATGGGTCCTCTTGCAATTTTAAACGAATGAATTTTTTATTATGGAACTTATTGCAAAAGTGAAATAGTGTAAATTTCAACAAAATATTTGTGTTAGAAAAGTAAATACTCGAAAATACCTAGTCTTAAAGTACTACTTTAGTTGATAAGTCTAGATCACCGTGTTTATTCACGTAGGTAGTTATTTCTATTGACGGTTGATATAGACTAGCAAAAGTTTAAGCTATTGATAAAATGTATGTAGCTTATTAGCTCATATTACCCGGGCCATTATTACGTATATTTTGATGCATCATTCATTATATGAATCAAATCGGTTCAGTAGCTTAGGCGCTACGATAGAACAAAGAAACATACATAAACTGCTAAAACTATTACTCTTCCTTTTGGCTTCGCCGCAGTCAGATGAAAATATTAACATATAAAAACAAAACTCCTGCATAAAATAACTGGTCATATATCAAGTATTCAATATAGGTATAATTAATCAAATATTGTGCATAACCGATCTTTGCATTTCAAACCCCTTATTATTCTAGCAAACTTATGAGTAGTTTATGCAGTTGTTATTATTTCATAATTTATGTTCATGAAATAATAATAACATTCAATTTGATTTCTTTTTTATATAAATCCCAGCACCGTCATCAGTAACAACTCTTCCATTTCAGTAAAAATAAGTATATTACTTTTAATAGTTTAAAAGTAATCTTGTTTTTGTTTATTTCTAACACAGTTTAAAAATATCTAATAATGTTTTTTTTACATAATCACTACTAAAATGTGATGTTTACTTACCTGCCTGTCACCGTAATCAAGGTTTGTTATTTTAAGCACAAGGCTTGACTATAGTACGCCTGTGGAAAACAGATTCTTGAAGCTAAACCTGTACCCATTAGTGAATGCCTAGCCGCAAAAACAACAGGGAACGAATCGGGAATGCACCCTGGATCTACAACAACCCTGTGTTGCCAGATACAAACGTTTATCCTTAACGGATGTAGAATTTGATACAGGTATTATATTTCATGGAGCAGTCAATTTAAACACCACCTTGGTCTTTGTTATGATTCAGTTTTATAAAACTAATTTTAAATGCCGTTTCTGAAATTTTCCGAGTTCAATAATCGATTGAAAGATCGAACACTAAACTTTTTTAAATTTGAAGACATTGACTAAATCGATTCACAATTTGATCAAATGAAAGTGATACGTTATGATAAACAAATTATTACTTGAATATAAATAACGCATTTCTCTTTGATGGGCCTCTAAGTATTGAGATACTTAATATTCTCTAACACCATTATGTGATCATCGCGCTCATAATATTAAAACATAGCCATTATATACTAAACATCAGTAATAGAAAAGAAAGTTTAGTTAAAATATCTAATATATCGACTTATCTTCATAATAGAAGGAACACAAATCTATGGAAGTAAATAACCATTACAACAGAAGCGGTGGCAGGTAGTTAATGGTTATTATAGTACACAATCTTATCATAAAATTTGTAGTAGCAGCTACATGTTAATATCCTACCACGCGCCTAAGTTTATCAGATGTAACTAATCTCACTGAGAAGCAAAATACACAAAGTACAAATATTTTTCATACGTAGGCACCCCGATAGTGTTTCCATTAGGTAGTGAAATAGAACACGTCTCGGTAAGGACCTCATTTACGATGAATAGCCATCCGATCATGAACGATCCGGTTCTATGGTTTAATTACGCGTTCTTGAACGTAAGTTACGCATTGTTTTGTATCTAAATGTACTTGCTGTGAATAGCATAGATACCTTTAAGCCTTCAAGGAATATAGAGGGATCGTTTTTACTACAGCCTGCTGCATACAAATCTACTACATATACAGTTTTTTATCACTTTCCTTATAAAAAGCATAGTGCTTTCTATATAAGCTGAATGATTACATTTAAAGTATAGCGTTATTTGTGACTTAATGATGCGCCCATTTACTACAATTATGGATGAAAGTTTCCGCATAATATTTCAACGAATATTATTGGATGAATTGAGGCTTCCTTAATTTCCTATTATGCAAAATAATATGATAATTTACCCATAATCTTTACTTGTATTTTGTGATTTTGTATTTTTAGAAAATCCTCGTTATTCTTGTTTTTGATTTTTTGTTTTTTTAAGTTTTTTGCAATAAAACTTAAAGATTTTATAATTTTTTATTTTATGTGTGCCTGAAGTTATTGTGCTTGAATTTAAAATGAAAATATGAAAACAAATTTCTATGTTAGATATAGATAAATTAAGATGCTGGATGTTTTGACGTATAATGGTTGCAATAGTATCTTTGTCAAACTAATGATCACTGCATTTAACATCCGAGACGAGTGATGGGCAGTTCTACTTAACTAATTGAGGGTTGAATTCATTTAGAATAGATCGATTACTCAGAGAATCGCCTATACCAATCGGAAACGTCCGAATGAATCAATCTGAGTTCCCATACATCGTGAGTCGTGAGACCGCTCAGAATCTAGCGAAGTGAATGACCAATTACATGTCAGGGCGGATGTGCGTTGGTGATCCCACTCGAAATGTAATCTAAAGGCGCCATTACCTTCACGTGGCTTCATCCGCCTCATCAGCTACGTAATTCACGTAATAAAGGCAATCTGTTGACACTCACCGTGCTTTATATCGGACAAATCGACCATTAGACCTTAATCCAAGTTCTCACTATCTACTTTTATTTTTATTATTTCGGTTTTAACATTTGATGTTATTCCTTTAACTCTCTGATTACATAAAAAAGGTAGATAACGCACGTAGAACAAGAAAGTGAAGCCATTTTTTTATATATACATGAAGAGAATGAAGTGTCGCCACTTTTAAAAAATAGTAATATAGCCGGAAATAACATTAAAATTAGTAATATGCTAAAATAAATATGTTTAGTTCTTATAAATTACCATTAGATTGTTTATATTTAACACTATAAAAGAACGTGATCAAAAAATAAAGTAATAATTACGTCTCTCTAGATTATTTGACTATGAATTTACCTACAAATTACTTACCCACATTTCTTAGTAGCGTTGTTTGTT
Source organism: Hyphantria cunea (assembly GCA_003709505.1). NCBI lineage: Eukaryota > Metazoa > Arthropoda > Insecta > Lepidoptera > Erebidae > Hyphantria > Hyphantria cunea. The sequence continues at coordinate 3,188,163 of PKRV01002605.1, read as the reverse complement.
GCATATGTGTGCGTTAATGCATGCGTTTACTTGGAAGTAGCTGAGTTTTTTGGCTTCAGTTTTTCTATTTGATCTGAGCTTTAACTCTATAGCATTCGATGTTTGTGTTATTACCCATCCAGCTGCCGTCGTACTATTTAAGTCTTAGTAATTATTCCATTACAATTTACTGCTATAATAGATCACTTACTTGTACTGTAAACTCTGTCACATAATATTTATTAATAATGGATTTGAACTCTTCGTGGTTAGTTGTTAATCGACTTAGTCGGCGTTGTTCCTAGAATTGACTAATGTCATCTCGTTCAGATTTCTTAGTAAAGACGCCTTGTTCTTAATATCTTTCTGTTTTATGAACATTAATTAGTAATCTATCAATTAGTGGTGTCTAAAATAAATCAAAATGATATGCTATGGCCATTATTATTGCAGAATTACTTTTAACAAGTCGTGCATTCTGATGGCTATACGATTGATGTAATGAAACATTACAATACCAGCTAATGCAAAGAATGTTCTATTTAGCAATGTGTAACGTGGTTGAAAGCGGGTGTTTGACTGTGTTTATGTAGCGTGGCCCTACAGGCATACAGTGCGTGGAAGTAGAACGACCTCGAAGGACGGCGCGGTAGCGGCGGCGCGCGCGTTGTACTCACCGCGGTTGCGCTATATCCGCATAACTCGCTTGACCGCCCCGCACCGCTAATTAAAGAGGTATTACGCAGAATTGCTGACATCTAAATATTTTTCTACTTTGTCGGCGTTTACTTGAAAAATAACCTGAAATATAACCATTTAGTGCCTCGGCGGCGCAGTGGTAGCGTTCCCGGATTCGATACCCGGGTAGGACCAAATGTTTGTATGACCTGCAAATATATGTTTCGGATTTTGGGTGTTTTCTATGTAAAATATGTATTTTATTTATTAACAAAAAATCTATGTAGTTATATCAGTTGTCTAATACCCATAATACAAACTCTCTTTAGTTTGGGACTGGATGGCGTTGTGTTAGATGACAAAAAAATGTATTTTAGTTTAATAAAACCTCCTTTTTTTTACAACAAGTTTTGTAAAAATTTTGCCCAGGTAAAGTGACTTGTATTTAAACGGCAGTGCAAGTAGCTCTTAAAAGGTCTTCTAATAAGAGAAATGAGCAAACTGCCGCATCAAAACAGAGGCGGCGACCAAGCGATAAAAGACACTTGTGCGGTGGAGTGGACGCTACCCGTGTATAATAAATGGTTTATTATTATATTCGTTTTATTTCTCAAAATATATAAGTCCTAAGATAATAAAAACACTTCGTGAGTTATAATGTAACTCTACTGTTGACTTGCTCCCGCTTGTTAATTAACGCAGAAAAAAAAATCTGTGATCAGCATACAATTATTTATTGTGGGTCGGAATAAACCTACAACTTCAGGTCAACAGCCCCGTGTTGTGTAAACAATAAATAAACTTTTTGCGTCAGACTTCACGCCACGACGTCATAAGTTAAAAAGCATCTGTAACTTGGTAATGTTTTTGAAATGGTGGCTCTCAAAGATGATCCTCTGATTTGCAAAGATTGTTAAGATTGTTTGGAAGAATGTCCTACTTGGCAAGACATTCGACCTACATATTTTAACGTCATTATGATACCATCCCAACGTTTTGCTACGCTGTATTCTCAATTCAACCCTCGTCCCATCGTAATGCGCAGAATATGGTATTATTTGTTTGTTTTTACGATACAGAGGCAAATGGTATATTTTTGTATTTGCTAATAAGATAGGCCTATATTATGATTTTATGTCTGTGCCGTGACAATTTCTGAACGCTTGCTATGAATAAAAGTTCTGTTCTTCAAATAACCTTTACCCTTTTGTATTTTTATGATATAGGAAAGCTAACAAAAAGACAGGTCACACGAGGATATGTAACTATTATCGCCCATGGTCACCCGCAGTGCAAGAGTCAGGATCATTGCTTCTATGGAACTCCTACTCGAAGAATCAAGGAAAAGGAGAAGTTTTGACTTCGGTGACCTCACCTACTCCGTTAAAAGGAAGGAAAACATTCCTTCACGTTCGTTTCATTTAATGCAAAAGATTTCTAGAACATTGTATTTATCATGTTCTGCTTGAATATTATAAATACAATGTTCTAGAAATAAAAATAATTTAATTGACGCTCTACCTCGACCGACGATTTGAAGATAGTGGCTGGCTGCGCATGGATGCGGACTGCCTAAGACCGGGATAGTTGGCGTTTCTTGGGGCAGACTTTTATTCAAGCAGAAGACGGCAATAATTGATATGATTAGTTTTAAAAAACCAATAAAGTAATAAAATTTTGCTAAATCTAGAACATGTCTTAATACGTTTTATTGTATATATTAACACAGTTTCTTCTATGTTTTTAAATTGACTTGATGAATACAGACCGAAGAATGAAGAAAAGAAGAAAAATACAGAATAAGCTGCACTTTAGAGAATCGAAATTATTTTTTAAGAAGGTGGGTGTGAAAAAAAGCTGTATGATATATAATTTCTATGGAAAATTGTAACGATCGATGCTAGGCGTTTATCAGTTTGTGTTAGTTATGCTTTCACGGTGACGGTGTTTTTTAATACAAATATGTAAATAATTCAAAACCATGCGTTATATAGTAACACTTGTCTACTTTATAGGCATAATTAAATTCAATATAAATTCTTCGTTCATTTCGAAGAAATTAGAAATCACTAATAAGGCTGAAATTGTTCTGAGAAATATTTTGTTATTATTACTTATCCGCAAATAAGCTTAGCCAAGACGTTTGATTGAGGTTTCAAAGACCCGGCGCGTGTCCGGCGACCATCCAAGTGAGTCAGTTGAACATTGGAATGCCATAGTTTCCTGAATCGGTCATTGATTGCTCAGTAATTCGATAAGCTATTTTCTATTCATAATGGTTTTATTTAATCTTAAGTAAGTGGTCTGTTTTATGCTAATGAATAAACCTGTAAAAATGAATATACTAAAAGACTAACTTTGGTCTTTTTATAGAAATAGAGAATAAAAAAGTCATATCAAAATGACGATGAGTGTTCGTAATGATATTTACAAATAAAAAATATTACACGATTTATAAACAACATTAATGACAGTTGAAAAAATTGTATAAATAGTTTTCTAAATAGTTCAATCGCAGTCGTTTTAATATAGGTACTGCAGTCGAAGTGATATATGATCTCTCGCATAAAGATACAATTTCAAATCAATTTACATATAAAATTAGTAAATTTTTCCTACATTATTGACAAATATTTAGCTATGTTATATGGTAATATAATTTTAATGCCGAATTAAAATGCGTTATGATATCTACGGGACTTCGCAACTCTAGTATATTTATCTATAAGGAAAGCGAAGGAGAGAAAAATAAGGAAAAAACTTAGTTTTATCAAATGAACTCATTCATTGTTTAAAGGAAATAAATTTAAACATAAATGTTTTTTTTGCAATTTTTATGTGAAACCTAATACGTAATGAATTAATAAGTCTGGTTATAAATACTGTTATAACAAAAATAAGCAAATATTAATTTTGAATTTGGAATCTGTTATATTTACGATTGTTCATTGTTTTTTAATGTAAAAAAATGTATGTACCGGCCAAAATGACCCTACTCTGCCTGATGGAAAGCAAAAGCAGAACAGAACAGCAGAAAAAGAGGGGCGGTCACATTGCGATTGCATAGCAGCCCTGTACTGCTTGCTTCTGCATCATTGGGCCTCCGGTCTCGCACTCACCAGAAGCACGACAGCACAAACGCTGTCATTTAACTTTTATCTTCTCGGTAACTGAGCCATATTTTTGTGAAAAAGGCTGAAAAGGTATCAAAACATCGACCTAGGTGTATCAAGATATGATTCTTGAGAAGGTAGTTAAGCCCTTAACAACACCATGTTCAATAATCAAAAAAACCTCCTTTCAGCAAGACTCGACACCGGGTCATAAAGCTCGATCGTCGTGGAACGAACGTTCGGGACTTCATCAGAGTTGACAACTGGCCGTCATCTAGTTTTGATCTAAATTCACTGGATTATGATTTGTGGTCATTTCTAGAGTGAAAGGCTTGTTCCAAACACCATGATAATTTAGAATCTTTAAAACAATCCATGTGATTGGCAGTGAAGAATTTTCCCATTGAAAGAGTGCATCCTAATGAAGACAACTTCGAATGAGCTTTATATATTTGTAATGGTTTTTTATTGATGTATTTAACTAACACACTGTAATAGTAATAAATGTTACGTACAATAAAAAATGTTGGTTTTCTTTGTAACAATATTTATTGCAAGACTAAGTACATACATACGTCAATCAAGATTTAATTTTGTAATCTGCTAGCTTAAGTAACCTTCATAAAAAGAAATTACTCTTTCAAGTTAATGACTAGGCAGAGTAAAATAATTACATGTATTTGATGGTAGTAGGCGCCGTAAAACACATAACGTACGAACAATCATATCTAAGTGAAAGTTAGTAGTACTATATGACCAAATACCACAATCGTACGCAACTTGAATATCGACAACTATATTAAAAGTAGGTAGGTGCATAACAGAAATTAATCGCGGCCATCTTTCATTGTTATTCCAGAGTGTGTGTATATTTGTAGCTGGTAATAAATCTATGTATATATACACTTTTGGTTTACAAAACCTTTTTATTAGTTGATAACAGCAGACAATTTAGCACAAGATATGTCTGTTACACTGAAAAAGTGTGTGATGATATGGCAATCAGCCGGATCAGCTATTTCTGCCAATGTCAAGTATTTCAAGTCTTCAATTCTAAGTCTTCGAGTCTTCATCGTGATGGAATTAATGATAAAGAATATAAAAAATGTGGATGACATGAAATGGGGACCGTCTTTCGCAAAAACAAAAAACGATCTCTCGTCAAAGTTTAATAGAGCAACGAGGCAGAGGTGACACAAATAGTCATTAGTAAATGTCAATACACAAATTCAAATGTACATGTTTATGAAAGATCTACGTAACCTCATAAAAGTATTTAAGCCCGCGTGAACATCTCCGGGAAAATAAAAAATGTACTTGTGTGAGAAAACCGAGTTAAAATCTGCAACTTGAAACAAAAAAATCAATTGTTCCAAATAATAATATTTACGACACATAAGGTTTGCACTGAATTCTAAATCTTGTTAAATAATGCATAGTTAATATGTGTAATAACAGAGTATATTATAATATATATTGAACGTAATATTATATATGTACATATCTACCTACCAAATTATAAACTAAAAAAATATTTACGCTAAATGAAGTTTGTAGGCACTATAATTTCTAAAACATGGATCGACGTACTTAGTTTACATTTTATACATAGTAAAACCCAGACAAACGCAAATAGACATTCATGCGTACAAATATTTGTACTGGTTGCAGTCGAATGTTCTAGCACGGCGTCAAAATATGTAAGTACCTACTCAAAACTTCATTTTTTAAAAGAGTAGAGTATATTGTGTAATTACCTTAGAAGATTAATAACTTTTAACACTACTGATTACTACATAAACCTACATTGAACATTACATAATTAAAAGTTTGTTTAGTTTAGAAAATTTTTTCGTGGACCGATGTCCTGGAAGCGATTCAGTAAAATTATTATTTTAATGAAAAGAATAATTTTGCTAAAACAGAAAAAGAAATTCTTTTGAGAGACAAACTTGGATGGGTTAGCTGGTATACCTATATAAAGTAAGCAGTGCCAAATAGTGCATTGGAGTTCTTACACTCTAGAACTCTTTTGGTAATAGCCAGATCGAGTCACAGGTTTCTATTCAATGCTGATCTATTTAAGCTATATCTTATACACCCCAATCCGCTGTTTAAGTAATATTACTAATGTTCCAATGCCCTTATTATTTAATTCACTCAAAGATTTAGAAACTTTTATAACATTAAAAAACTCCTTTAATCAAAATCCATAATTTCCAAATTGTTCAATCGAAGTTGATCTTATCTGACTTCCTACTGCGTGTAACTGTTTTAATATATAAGTAATTCACTACCGGGAAACAAACGTAAGTAATGCTACAGGTACAGGTACAAGAAACCCATAATGAGAGTTCTTTTCATATTTCACGAAGTAGGGAAGTACTGCTACTTACTAAAATTACCACAATATTCACATATGACTTTTGCTCATTTACTTTTTATGATGCAACTTTCGCTTTTCCGATGTCTTCCTATAATTAATTAAACAGTTTTACGGTGAAGTTAATTATTGGTTGACATAATTAATAAATGGGAAAAGAAAGTAATAGTTTCTTTTCGGATAAAATTACTTAAGCTCAATTCTACGGATATCTTATTTCGCATTTTATTTTATGTAAATACATAGTTGTATGTCTGTTCAATAGCTATCGTTATTATTATTGCCCATCGGTAGAGCTTTATACTATATATAAATTGGCAAATTATAGAATGACTGACATTGTCTGTTTTCATTCTAACTCCATTTATTTTCAAGTTAACTCAACTATTAGTTAACTACCATATTACTCCAAAATAAGATCAAATATTTTCGCATATTTATCAACTTTAAAAAATATATATATAAGCGGTGACATAAAACTAGTAGGAAAGTTCACCGCTCACATACAACATACATATGTACATAAATATACATTATCTAATGATGACCATAACAAAAATGGCATGACTGTTTGCAAGAATAAAGTGTGTCGCGTGCGCATACAAAGATGTTCTCCGCCCGCCAATCATTCTGTTAATTGGAGAGAATCATCGCCGTAGAAAGTGCGCTGGCTCAGTGCGGGCTACGGGTACATCTATAGTGATAAAGTACTAGAGCCTAGTGCGAGTTTTATTTCACATCAACTCGACCGTTACGGTGACGGTGGTCGGCGATATGATTGGCCCGAACTGAAATCTTTACCAATCGCAACGCCGAACGCACTCAACGTCGCGGGCGAGTTGACATGAAATAAAGTTACACTAGAACCTTTGCAGTGTCAACGAACACGCGGCCGCTTGAGTGCAACAAACTACGGCACACGGTCGTTCACGTCACCATTAATTTGTACACGGTAATACCATAGCGATAACACACACCAAACAAACGAATTAGTAGTACCAATTTACGAACGGTGCGATACGATATCGTGTCACTAATAGGTATATCTAAGCATTATTAGACGAAAATGTGTTTTCGTGTATGTCATAGTATGTAATACAGTACTCGAGTGATAGTGCCTATAATATTATAGCAATAAGTTCTTACCTTCTTTGTTTAAGTAAATTTCTTATTATAAAGCACTGATGTTAATTCAGACAATCATGAATTTTTACCTTAACGATAAGAAAATACAAAACCAATGAGTCTTGTCTATAAAATTTATAAAAACTCCACCAATCCAGATAGAAATGCAATTTGAAATATGTGCGTTTAAAGAATAAATGGGGAACTTAGCTAAATTACTAATAATATGAGCCAAATATGCGAATATGTTAATAACGGGTGGACCGTTAAAATAGAGTAACCTTCCCACAAAGTTATCAGCCATTAGCCTGATTAGAAAAATACACTTGAAAATATCAAATACTTACAACTATTTTTTTAAGGTCGTTCGTAATACCAATCAAAATATGACATTCACTTCAAACATATTTAATCTAAACTAATCTCAAGGCTTAATACTTATAAAAGTGTATTATTAACAATTGATAGACGCCTATAAATGATATAATCGCAGACGTTTCAATTCAATGAAGATGACAGACAGAAATGCACAAAGCATCTACCTACCATCACCTGTCGCGAAGCCATAGAAGGTACTGTAGATAGATGCAAATCAATAATGAGGAGCTATTGCGTCATATTCGCTTCTAAGGTCTATTGAGTATCGTGAAAGGCGTGTGGGGTGTTTGTATGACAAACAGTCAGCACATAAGGCCGCTGAGTCAGTGGCCCTTCCTGCGCTAAAGCCTTTTGGGGAAATGTTACGTGAGCTGTGGGACGCGAGCAGCAATCCAATGCCACGGCGTATTGTTTGAAGAGCCTTGGCTGCTAACGAACACACGATAGGAACCTATAGAATCCATTTAATGCATAGTTTATTGTTTCATATGCATAGTTACATCATTGGGTTCTACAAAAAAAAGTTGAGATAATATCTACAAAGGAGTCAATAAGGTTTATGTAGCTACTCAAACAAAAACCACCTTTTGACATATATTTATACTTAGATATTTCTGGAATCAATAAACTCGTATTGTGGTTTGAAATTTATGATATCTGCGTTTCCCCAGTCAGGTTCCCTAGTAACGTGTCATTTATAACCATATTGGGTATAATTCCCAACTCCTCAAGGACATACTCTACTATATCCCTACATTATCCAGGTACTATTCGATGATAAACATTACATATTAAAAACCTACACATTTATATGACGTGCATGCTTGCCATATACGTTACTTTTTTACCTATAGAACTTATGTTCAGAGTATATGACCCTGGTTAAATTGAAAACATTTTAGTATTTATAAATTATTACAAAAGCGATGCTTAAATATAATTTAATAAACCAATTGTATCGTTAAATTAATTGACGTTATTTAACATTATATTTATATTACATATGGTATTATAAACAAACGATGGGACGTCAGAGGACCAGAATGTCGCAATGTTGTCGGCTCTCGATTTGTCAACGTCGCGGAACATTAGAGCGGCTGTCAACAGCAGTATAATAAGTAAAGGAAATATGAGAATTGATGTATACTTAAGTAAGAAAAAAATATTGGCACGTGATTTAATGTTTTGTTTTTATGTTTATAGCATTGTAGGTATTTTAAATGCACAAAAAGTAAAGAAAAGCAAATGAACATATTATTTATAAGGATATAATGAGAAACGGTACAAATATTGTATTATATGTAAAAAGCAGGAAAAATCCGAGCTTTGGATGGATTTGAACTCAATTTATCATTACCAAATTGAAACATACCAGTTACTATCATCCTGTCCGAAAAACGCAACGATAATATGACCTATAAATGAAATCAATTCAATATTTAGGTAAGTAACCCAATGTTATGTAAACTTATCTTAATTAAAATACAATAATTTCATTTCATTACATTTATAGGCGCTTAATCCAAATGCGATAGTGAATGAATAATCATGCAGTCACGCCATTAATGATTGACTACTGTGGATATTGACTAATTTAATAAACTACTCAATGCCAGGTCAATTCTTATCTAAACAATAATAATAGAAATGAAATACTGTAAATATTATTTAAGATTAAGTATATTATTTTAAATTTTTTCAGTTCCGATTTTATCAGATTAAATTTTAAATGTAAATTAAACCAAGACGCGTTAGATTTAATCATCGTATTATGTATTCTTAAAAATTCATCCATTACTAACATCTTGGGTATATAATAACAGAGAGTATTAAATTGTAGACGAAAAATAATGAGGGATAGGCAGGAATTAATTAGTACGACTTTAAGGTAATTTGAGTAACGTTAGGGTAACGCTATGAGTTAATTTCTTTAAATGACAACCGAGGCTAACGGCTTAACGTGCTATTCGAGGCCCGGATTCTACGTACATACATATAATATGATAGATAAATTAGCTATAAGGTAATATTTTTCAATAATTCATAAATAGTTCACGCATCAATTAAAATAGTTATTGATGTGTTTATCAAAAACATAATCAAAGTATTGAAAACTTTTGTCCTCAGTTGCATACTTGATTGTAATCGTTTAAGGCGGCGACAGGTGTCCACATGTTTTTTTTCTGAGGATGTCGAGTGACATTTTTCAGCCAGTTAATTGTAATGACTGTCGATCTCACAAATAAACGCAAGTTTTTTGGTCGACCACTTTAAGAATCCCGTTCATATTCCCACACCTGTCTCTTGCATCGCAAAGATGTCTAATTTTTATTCCTCAGTTCTCACGGTACACACGTTTTTTTTAAAAATTAATGACTATTATCTTAAAAAAACTGTACCTAAAAAGGCTTGATCGATTTTCACGTTAGATCAGGCCGGATTTTATCTGGAACAAAAAATGTAATTACCATCAACGTGCTAGTACTGGTATGTTGCCGGTTAAAGGTACTTCGAACGAATTCTTTGTGTAAATGGTTGTCCTTACAATTTATTTCATTGCCTTACAATTTTATTTAAGGTGTGCATTTTATTGCTAGCAATCGAACAATAAACTTCTTTACTTCCTACCCACTATTATAGGCAATAGGTAGTGAGTGAGTTTTATTATTAAAAACATGTTTGTACAAATGATTTTTGCACCAATTAGTTATACGAGTAGTTAGAATATAGTTTATACTGTCTCTTATCTAAGCCAAAATTGTATGTGCAAACGTAAATGAAAATATTATTAAAGTAAAAAATGACTAATATGTAGCTAAACAATTTGAACACATTCCCCGTCAATCAAAAGAACGTTCTTCATAATTTTAGCTTAAAACTGTTAGGTTGAAATATGTTCTGACCAGCCACCATGACGCGAGTATGTTAAATGCAATCAAATGTTGCATTGCGAAGTTCTACGGCCGCAGCTGCGAATGCAAACATGTTATGTTACGCATATGGTTAATTACTGCACACTCGCAATCTCAGTAAGTCATCTTTTGCGCATTATGACTTTGGCACGTGGAAGATTTAAGTTATTGTTAACGCATTAAAATATAGATACTAGGGGTAGATAAATTTGGTGTTATGTTCTTATAAGTGCTATAGCGAACAGTGCGGTCTTTTGTCTGGAATGATCATGATTAATGGGAATAATAATAATAATGAATATTTTGGACATCTAACACACAACGCCATCTAGGCCCAAGCTAAACAGCTTATGTTATGGGTACTAGACAACTGATATAAATTCAAACAATTTTTTTTGGAAATACCTACATATTGTACATAGAAAACACCCCAACTCTGAAACAAATATTTGCAAATCATACAAACATTTGGTCCGACCCGAGAATCGAAGACGAGACCTTTTGCACAGCAGACGTATACGTTACCAGTGCGCCACCGAGGCAGACAAAATGAAAAATGAAGTGACTTATTAAATTATAAAGCATGAGACATTTATTAAGAAATCTGACCACAAAGTTTTCAATATAAAGGCGATTAGATATCAGTTCCAATTCATCTTTCTAGCCTGTATTATTCCAAAGAATTGGGATCGGCCACTAGTTCAACCGCCTGAATACGCCTTTTACCTGAATATCAGTTTTTACACGGAGCGACTGGCATCGGACTTCCCTGAGAGTGAACTGAATTCGAAGGTTGAAGTAGTTATCAGTATATTTCTGGGAGAGGTCCGGATGGCGTAAGAAAGCGGTTCCCGGCTCCCTCCCGTCTCAGGCGCAGAGTGGCACACCGTGTGGTTTTAGTCGGTTCGATTCCGACACACCGCCCTGCCGCAAACCCCGGTGGTGTGAAGGCCCGAGGGGGGTTTCAAAGGTAAAAAAAAATACATATCAGTATATTTCATGTCACTGACTTCCCAATAACAATTGCCATAAATGCCAATGGATGTTCATGACAACCGGGATCGATGGCTTAACGTTCTCTCAGAGGCACGTTCCTGAGGTATGAGATTTTAAATAATAAGTAAACATTATTTTAATATCGATCATATTTGTCGGCAGATCACGTGTGTTGATGTTATAGGACAAGCAACTATCATTGTAGTAAAAGATCTTAAGCTCAAAATGTATTTTTAGTAAAATAAATTATATTTATGTCGATCTAAAACATATACCTATTGTTTTATGGTTGCAATTATACAAAACTCAACGTAACCTTAGGACACGATTACGTTGCTAAGAGGCTTTAAGCGACTTCGTTCATAATAACATGTAATTGTAGGTAGTTCAAACAAAGGTAAATTGGATTACACTCTGTTTATGCCGTACACATTGAATTTAAGTCAAGGCATACTTTATATATACAAGAACAATGATAAACCTATTCTTGAACATTCATATTCACGTAACAATTATCCTACCTCTATGATATCCTACGTGTTTCGTCCAAATTTCGAATATAAGTAATCGTAATAGAAACCTTATGAAGCTTCGATTTGTAAACGTAAGAGCGTAAAACGGAAAATGTATATAGGTACTCTTACTAATGAACACTTCCACGTCCGAAGTTGCGAAAGCCATAGGAAGTTTACCGTTTGAAGCTATATTTCTCAACACTTGATTGCAAGTAATATGCAGATACTGCTCCAATTACGCATATCATATATTAAGCATTATCGTTACGTACTCTAAACCAAATTTATTATTTCCGAAGGCATTCAGTAAGACGCCGGATCCTCCTAGTTGTATATGGATTTATTGCATTAAAAATAAGTCATATGTAGCAGCTTAAGGTAAGCTAACGTATCAATGAACAAGTAATACTTTAATAAAACCCGATAATATAACAATAAAATCAAAATTTAGCTTAAGTCGCCCGGGCCATCATTAACGAACATAATGACATCTCATTCATAAAATCGGTTCAAAACTTAAAACTTACACAAACTGCGAAAAGTATTACCCATTCTTTTAACTTCGCCGCAGTCGAGTAAAACGACACAAAATTAATTTCATAAGCTGTTAGTAAGCAAATATTTATTTTAGGTCACAGGGACATTGCCAGATATGATGAGAATAACTACAAAATGTGGGGAAACGCCCAGTTGTTATGCCAACTGTATAAATAATAGCACACAAACCAGTTGAAAATAGCCATAACATCCCTATACATAAGAGTTATTAGTAATGGTTACCATCCTTACTTTACCTCTTATTATATCGAAACAAGTTTATTGCCATACAAATTGGAAAAGTTTTTTAAGTTTTTGTACTATCGGAACAGTATATTTACTATAAAAATAGTTTCCTGAACATCTATTATTGAAGATATGCTATTTTGATTATTTTTATGGTAAATATCTTTTTAGATATGATTTGCTATTGCCCATGGCTCCGCCCGCGTTTATGTCGGTTATTGCGGTAAAGAGTAGCCTATATCGTTCCTCAAGAATCAAAGTATCTCTAAGCCAAATTTGGTTGAAATCGGTGCAGCAGTTTAGCTATATAAGCGTAGCAGACAGGCAATGTTAGATTCAAATTTGTAATATAAATACAGATATGTTGATTATAGCGCCGTGTCAGAATTTATTGTTTATTTATGTCACAATTTTCTTAGCAAATTAATAACGGTAATCGTTGCCAAACACTGGTGAATTGCATTCATACAATTAGGTAATTACTTCATGTTCGGATCACTTGATAAAATTGCATTCAAGTAATATTATGAAATTAAAAGTTGCGAGTTACTACATGTTGGATAATGTTTCCGATTAAATCACCGAGACCCTGGAAATAAATGTCGAAAAAAAGTAGCATTTTAGTTTTTTTTTGGTAGTAATGAATATATATCCCAGTTTTTATGGGATTGGGACCGCAAGACACTGATGGTGTTCTAAAAGCATGGTAAAAGCAATATTTTCCTTATAAATTATAGTTAAATACGAAACCAACCGAATATTACAAAATCAACGACAAATTACGTATTAACATTAAATGACAGCGAAACATGTTCATTCACTAATAATTGACCTTAAAGTTCGTGCTATTGAAAGGATTTTTCCATATATGTAAAAAATTATGAAGGATATAGTCTTAATTTAGTAGATAAATTAAGGTTTATTAAACTATTGCTTATTGCTGTGTTTTTGTGCGTTCCAATTTGGTAACGATTGCATAGCTACTTAAATTTCGACTACACGGTTGGCCTAGTGGTTTCAGTGGTCGCCACACCGCTTCTTACTACGCCAAGTGTTGTGGGTTCAAATCCTACATGGGACAACGTTTTGTGTAATCCATAAATTGTTGTTCTAAGTCTGGGTGTACTTTGTGTCCGTTTCATGTATGTTTGTAAAGGTCCCCGCGACACAGGAATTTATAGGAAGTTTTAATAGCATTTACATTTGTAGGAACTAGGGGTGACTGATCTACAAAAGATTTGTCTCTCAATAATAGACATATTTTTTTATTACTTTTATCAGTATAGTAAGTAAGTAAAAAAATAAGTTATTTTTATCCACATATTACTGTGAGCAGGTTTTTCATAACATGTCTTACTCTTTAATATTTATGGAAACCATAAGTTGGCCACAGATCATATCGGGAGAGGCTTTCTAGATTTGCTTTTGCCTCTGATTTGCTTTTTACATAGCCACGTAAAGCTATAGTAAAATAGTAGTTCAGTTGTAATAGTGCCGTCCACCTTTAAGGAAATAGGAGATTGAGTGCTTATTTAATGAAAGATTGGTGAGAAGGGCTGGTGGTAGTAGAAAACAGATATTTTTTTGCAGATGGATCCTGAAATGTAAGCAATAGTTCGAGCAGCCGGAAAAGGCGAGAGCTCAACTTTTTTATCAAGGAGTGTTCCATAATAACTGACATAATTACTTTACAAAGTTAATAATAGCTGCTGATGCAGCGGACACAGAGATCACCCAAATTCAGAACAACAACTTGTAGGTCATACAAACTGATGTCCCATGTGGCGCTTGAACCCACAACACTCTGAGCATTAGAAAACGGCGAATTGACCACTTAAATCAATACGCCATCCGAGCAGGCAAAACTGATCAGCAAACAAGGCACAACGTATTTGAAGACAAGTACCTACTATTTTAGTACTTTATATAAGCCAATATATAATAATATAACAAAATCTATACATGCATACCATAACGCAAAAGGTAAACAATTCAATTACTGTGTCTAAATTACGTGCTTGTAATTTTAGTCCTCTCGCTCACTCCCGCGCTCATAACAACAACACATTACAAAATATCCTCGTGTTTATTAAATTTGGTTGTATGTAGGAATTTCTATTAACTACTGAAATTTGAGGAGCTCTTAATTATAGCTAGGGAAATAACAGTACCCTCACGTTATTACGTATATCTCGAAGTGTGTCAGAATAACACCCAAGGGTTTTCTTGTTCAGTTTTATGTTAATTATAATATACTAGTTTTCGCTCGCCATTCTAATAGCATATATGTAGGTAAACGTGGCAAAAAGTAACCTATGTTTTTCTCAAAGATCAATCTTCCTCAATAACGGAATTTATACAAATCAGTTCAATATTAGTATGGACAAATTCTTCGTAAATTGGAAAAAAAATGTTTTTTTTTCCGAATCATTTTAGGATCTTGAGTAAATAAATGGCATGGTTAGTAATCCATGAGTGCATTGAATTGCTTTTTTGTCGTGAACATCTAGGCTAAATATAGTACAATATAATGATTGTCGTACACAAAGAACTTTAATCTATATTTATGTTAAATCATTTTTATACAATATAGGTAATGGACGATAAATTATATTATTGAATTACACACACACATTACTATTATGTATTCATACTTCCTTAGAGGCGCTCATAGCCCAGTTGCACTCGGTGATTAGAAACAATCATCGAGGGTAAACAACGATGGCGCGGTCAGTACCTGGATGGGTGACCGCTGGTGGCATGTTACCATGAGCGTCTCCGTGATTCGGAGGTCACGTTAAGCAGTCGGTCCCGGTTCTTATCATACGATAACAGTCGTGAAGCTTAGTTGGAGGCCTTCGGGCGGCTTAAAAACATCCAACGGCAAGATGTACGCAGCCACAACGTATTCTTGCCAGTCCCCAACCCGCACTTGGCCAGCGTGGGGACGTATGGCCTTAACCCTCTCCTGAGAGGAGACCCGAGCCCAGCAGTGGGACATTATGGGTTGTTGTTTTTTTTTTATTCATACTTCCATTAGCCACCAACATTTGTATGTAATTAAATTAAATTATATTGTTTGGAATGTATTAGCCTTTCAAAGTATGTTTACAAATTCTTTGTCAATGGTTTAGTAAACCTTTTACACGTAGTTTTATTATAATGTCTGTATTACAGATATTACAAGCGCACTGGTATTTTTATATTGCACTTTATGCAAATTGATTTACTCACATATTAACCAAAGTGTATGTTAAGATAACCCTGATCTGATACCATCATTTGCTTAACGGATGCAATAATGGTTATATTTTTTTTAAAATCTACATTGGGTGGGCATACAAGTATCTAAAATAAGCAAAAGTTATTCGGAAAAAAATATGAATCAATTTACACACATCACATGCCTATAATAGTCTAGTGTTGATTGTAGGTATGTTCATAGAAAAGGGGTTTTGGCCTATTATGACACGTAGACTAGATGGGTTATTGGTTATTATAGAGTTTGTGTCAAGTCTTCTTCATCTTTGCTGTTTTGTTTTTCATGGAATAGGGTACGACCGAGTAGACGTATCGCCTGATGGTAAGCGATTACCGTCGCCCATGGACACCCGCAACTCCAGAGGTGTCACAAGTACGTTGCTGCCCTTTGGGGTATGGGGTGGGGGAGGGAGGAAGGTTGGGGTATGGGCCCCTCGGCACTCAGTGAAACACAGAGCAAGCTGTGGTATTATTCCGTTCGGGCTGGCCTACTTGTGCCGAAGCATGGTTCTCCCATGGTATACTTTATAATATACTTCTTTGTTGGCTCTACGTTTACCAGGAGGCTGGAAACATACCGTATTCTTAATCCGTCGCCAGAATTACTTGGGTACTCGAGACTTGAATTAGACTAATTCAAATAAAAACCCACTGCAAATCAACCCATAAATTACCTTTACATATGAAAATGATTCATAAATTTGTACTCGATATGAGCCCAAGAAGTTTCAACTACACAATTAGCACATCTAGGTACATATTTAAAACCACAGTGCTTGCAATGTTATTGCTCTCTTTTATTTCTGAATTCTTATTACAAGTCATCTCACTCGTCACTAACACTTTTAGAATTTAAAGGTGTTTTAAAAAACTTGTATTAAATTTGAAGAATAAGCTGCATACACACAATATTGAGTCAGCAATGTAGTGCTACTAACTGTTAAAAATCCGCCTACTTTCTTCATATATGTACATAATTTTAAATATAAATATGACTTTCAGATAAAGCTGTTAATAAAGCACGGTACATAGGACATAACACTAAATTATTTAATAAAAATACTTAATTGTAGAATATTAAAAAACACTAAATTTATGAAACGTTTAAAGACCAACGTCAGATTTTAATGGTGTTCAAAAACCTCTGAATCCGTTGGATTTCCTCAAATAATTCTGCGATTGGTAGCAGTCACTTTTATGTAAAAAAATGGACTCTATGGTTATAATAGCGTTCAAGGGTGTGACGTCATAAATGTAAGCAAGGTTTTGACGAACTTAACATTCACATTTTTGATAGAGGCACCTGCTTATCATTAACATTTTTTTAGGTGGTCAATTCATTTCATATACCTTCTATACGTATGTAGAGCGCTTCATAAGTACATATGTTTTAACAGTAGGTAACTGTTTACAGGGACAAATGAACCTTATATAGTTTTATAAAATATAATTTTTAACTTTTTAATGATGCCTATGCTGTGGACGCTTAGAACATATACGGACGTGATTGCATCTATAAATTTTGCATGAGCCCTGGTACTTACATATTATAGACAAATTATACCCAGATAAGAAACTAGGTGTTTTCCATTAAGAATAAAATTTACGCAAGTATAGCAAAAAAAAACTTAAATAAACCAGTCAGTACAGTCAAATTGAGAATCTCTTTGGTCAGTAAAAATGTTGACGTAGGATTTTTGTTCACAAATTAAATAATTTTACACCATGTATACTAAGCTTTGGGTATATTCTTTACTTACCAGCTAGATATTCGAGAACTAACCGCTATGTTGGATCTGTACTGCGCATTATATAAAAGTTAAGTACGCAATTAACAATTATAATTGTACAAAAGTGTAGAATAAATAATAGGTTACAGTTAGACAACTCTCTGGACCATGTAAACTTGGTGAAATGTTACGCTTATGACTCCCAGAGGAGACTTCTATATAACTCTAAAACTTATTCAACGTGATTTTTGTCAGATAGAGAAACATCTGTAGGAATATGTTTTTGTTTAAAACATAAAAAATCTACAGGTCAAATATGAATTACAAAAGTGACTAGCTGGCGTTTAATAGATCTTGAACTGATAACGATTGCCCGATTGGTTCGATAAACTAAAGAAATAGAAATCTTACCTACAGAACCAAAATGCTAACATTTTGTTTTATCGTCTGAGGTAGGGATTTCCTTTGTAATTTTATCAATATTGTTTTTTTAAAATAACAAATAATTCCTTTCAATGAAACACAGTTTTTTGGAAACATATCGCTAAAAAACGTTTTTAGCGAAATATTTCTTTTAGTTTCTAATAAACAAATATAAACTGTTAAACTATTATTTCAATTCTATTAATACTCAGTCATCTGAACTCAACAAAATTTGTCAACCCACCACTGAATTTTAATAGTCAAATATTTTTTTCACAAGTAAGTATTCTCATATGTCATGTTTGGAAATTTTTACAGGGTTCGTTATTCTAAGAACCTTGGGGCATTTTTAAGTATTAAAATTGCAGCAATAAACCATATGAATCTAATCTATTGGTGTTATCTAAGTGAATGTACCTTTAATTATTAAAATATGCATTACGTACGTGTCACTGGCGCAATACGTGTGGATTTAAGGAACGTTGCAATTGAACCTTCAAAGACCTGATATCAAACACCCGTGAAAATTTCAATGTCAGTTAAATTGTATTGTTTTTTCTTAGAATGTTGATTGCACTCACTTTATGTGATAATACGGTATTTGAAGAAAATTCTGAAAAATAAATGCAAATAGGTGGCTTGGGACGAATACGAATCAAATAGAACTAGCCCGAGATGGAATTCTAAATATTTTTCAAAAAAAAATTTTTGAACCGACAACATATTCAATTATCCAATGTATATTTTTCAAGTTATTGAACAGTATAATTTTATAAAGCCGGTTTTAGCTAGCCTCACAGAAAATCGATGTACAGCAGTTCTTTCGTTGTTTTATGCAGGGTAAATGAAGTTCCTAACAGGTCAATCCCATTTAACTCTAAGGAAACTCAAAAGCAACTTATACATCTGTAATAGATGTACATCGGTGTCGGTAGGCGATCTGACTCCTCATATACCCCTCTTTATGATATGAGAATACATAAATTTAAGTAAAACGACAAACAAAGACAACTGGTGTAATAGCACAAACATAGACCTGCTTCCGTTGGTTAGGCATCGATTTGATGAGTCGAAACTTTTCTTGTGAGCACCGCGCTGTTGCCACACATTAATCGCAATGGTTTTTTCACTAGGCAATAACATTTAAATTAAAATATTAGGAGTTATATATTACAAAGGTGATATATTTGAGGAGTTTAAAAATTACTGTTCCCGCGTTAGAGCTGAACTGAAAACAGGTTACACACAGGCGCAAACAAAATTTCCATATACCCTTAGTATGTATATTAAGTAGTAATGGTAACCGGAATGAAAGTCGTCCATAATAAAAGTATTTAATAAACAAGTTAAAAAAATTCGTACGATAATAGACACTTAAAATTTAAGTGTTAAGAATAATAAAAGTTGTACGAAAATTATCAAGACTTAGTTCTTATCTGCAATCGTTTATATTTTCGAATTCAATGTTACTTCATCGTAATTTCGTAACTGTAACGTTAACAGAGTGAGTTTTTTTTCCGAAATATTCGAAGTAAAGAATTTGCTTGCTTTTGTATATCGCAAAACTGCAAATGCAATAAT
The DNA here is from genome assembly GCA_003709505.1 of Hyphantria cunea. Lineage (NCBI taxonomy): Eukaryota > Metazoa > Arthropoda > Insecta > Lepidoptera > Erebidae > Hyphantria > Hyphantria cunea. The sequence continues at coordinate 3,168,306 of PKRV01002605.1, read as the reverse complement.
AATATTTTTTAAAGTTTATTTCGAATCGACACAATATCTTTTCTTCATGCATTCTTAATTTAACTTTATTTGTTCACTGGCTACCCTCGCTCTTAGCCGTATCCTTTTTCCTGCAATCTACCAACTTTTCCTTTGTCATCCACTACTCATTATCTCTATCTCTTTTTGTTACCCGACTGCGAAATAAGGAAGGCTATGTTTTTCGAGTGTACTGTATGTATATTTCTTTGGCACGCCCTAGAGCCTGAACGGCTTGTCGTATTTTTATGTGAGTGGTGCCAATAGATTCGTCTTAGTCATGAGAGTGACCCTGGGCACATTAATATAAGAAAAATCCAAATTAAAAAGTATAATAAAAAATCTTTTTGCTTCAGTTCTTTCTATTTTATCAGTTACTTAATGAATTTAATAAAGATGGCAGATATTGACGTAGTTATTTTTTTTAAATAATTCGTTACTTATAAAATTTTATTGAGTTACTAAGCCCGACCATTTACAGCAACGGAATAATAGAGTTCTTTACACAATACACATGTTTCTCTTCTTTGTATACGAAATTTTAACCGGGGCTTTTATTGCTCGTCGTTATGGAACCCCAAAAAGTAGTACTACTTATCACTTAACTTTTATTTAATATTATTTGGTCGCGAAACAACATCATCCTTTCATCATTCCATCATCACCCTCAACGCAAAAAAGGGATGTTTTATGTATAACGTCGATGACTGAGTGTGTGTGTGTTTGTCTGTGCTCTCAAACGGATGAGCCGATTTCGATGCGGTTTTTTTAAAATTGAAAACCAGTTTCTTTGCGGTGGTTCTTAGCTATGTTTGGTAAATATCTGTCTAGCAATGTAAGAGTATCAGCGTATGGGTACGATTAAGTCCTTGTGTGTGGGGTTTTTCAAAATTGGTCATTATAACACAACGACTTACATTATAAACCAACTGGAAGTTTTTACAGTGTATTTTAATTAGTCGCAATAGCAGTTATGATCTGCGCCATAAATATAAATACATAATTAAATTATTTTTGCTTGTATGCGCTCCAATTACGGCTACATATATTATATTGTATTTGCTTTAATAAATATTTAGCTTTTGTATCAAAACCACCTAGTTACCTATTAAAATGATCTTGTCTTACCTTGCTCTGTTAAATAAGATTTGAATACATTTCACATGTAAAAATCTTTCTATTTTTAATGTAGCAGCTACGGCCCTCTTGGGATCTCTTTGTGATCAAAAAACTATATATACAGTGGCGCAGTGGTAGCGAATGCGACTGCTGTGCAAGAGGTCTCGGGTTCGATTCCTGAGTCGGGCCAAATGTTTGTATGATCTGCAAATATTTGTTTCGGAGTTTGGGTGTTTTCTATGTATGAATTTAAAAAAAAAGTATATAAGTATTAATATCAGTTATCTAGTACCCATAGTACAAGCTCTGCTTAGTTTCGGACTAGATGGCGCTGTGTGTTAAAATGTCTGAACATATTTATTTATTTATTTTATTTATAAAGTACGTTACTAAAACCAGGGTCTACTAATGAAGTAGACCCCTTTGCTTAGCCATTCTCTTAAAGTTAATAACATTTTCGACACACATTTTAGAAGTATTAAAAAATAATATTCGTCAATAGAACAATAATGATATATTAGGTTACCATATGAACTTGGGGTTTTGCATGGGATGAATATAAATTCGTTTTTTTTTGTGAAATATATTTAATATTAGTCAAAGTATGTACCATTGTTATCTGTGTAATTTTACCATCTCATCATCATCAATAATCAATAAACTCTCTGAGGCGGTTTAGAATGCCAAATCGGATTTTTTTTTCTTTGTAGGAAGTTATCCAAATTTCGGAAAAAAATGGTAATCGGTTGGAGCAAGGTCTGGGTATCCACCGTTCAAGCTTTTTTTTATTTTCCCTATTTGCTTCAAGTGTTACCAAACCCCGTGGACGGCCGGAGACCAAAGTGGATAGTGAAGAATTAAAGGCTATTGTGGTAGCGGATCCATCGAAAACCACTTCACAGTTGGCTTCGCTGTGTGTGATAATCTGTTTTAATCACAATGAAGGTCGAATGAAATATAATAACAATGAAGGTCGAAATTTCCAGGATGAAAACGTTGGAACCAAGAGCCTACCGTGTTTTCTTTTTCGACACCAGTGCCATACACATCGTTAATCCTTCGAGCGATATTTCAAGTTTTCCATTATGCGAGATGAACGACGCCAAAGACAAAACTAATGAGAAAAAAAATGAATAACTGTTTACGAAAATCGAATATACCAGATAAATGGATTTCTAACTTTGAATTTGGATTCAGATTAAAGTAGCCAGTGCAACAAAACGCCAATTTGATGTGTAAGGACCTAAATGGTTTCCACGTTCAAATTATTTCTTTTAACCTTAGACCCGGTCTGGATCACTTTGTACCTGAGAACACCTTACATAAAAATGCTAAGTGTTCAACTTTATTCAAAGGTTTGAAAATATGATGACAAAATTTGCTTATCAATCCTTAGAGTTTTAATATTTATGGAAACATGTTTTAATAATGTTCTTTAGAAATTGTCCAAAGCCGATTTTATGGCTAAAGTAACACGTTCAACGTGTCAATTCAATTATAAATCTGACAGTTTTATAACAATCAATATCAAAGTTACAACAAAAACAACTTACAAAGTATTTACTTCATCCGATGAGGCAATAATTTTGACAGTTTAGCGTTATAAATGGAGTGAATTTAGGACAAAAGCTGTGAGAAACGATGTATTTTCACATTCTTTGTTTTGGTGTCCTGACGAAGAAAATAAATATTTTGACGTTTTCTGCGCCGTTGTTCGACATCTTATGATCTTGTATGACTCGAAATCTTTTAAACTTAATATTTATTATTTTGTGATTTTGAATAACTTAATTTAATGACACATTATAAAAGATTTAATGGTCTATAAAACAACGAAATGAAGCTATTCTACTCTGCTATAATTTAGGAAATGAACGAGGATGCAACACAGGTCTATAAGTATCTGCATGAATTATATTCTCTGATATAATTTTATTCATTAAATCTAATTATCATAAAATTAAGTTTCCTTAATAACCAATACTTATAAAACGATGTTATTATAATATTAATAAAATGGCTAGAAAATTTGTTTACGAATGAAATTTCAAGTATTGCAGTATTATTGTGCCTTTTTAAGAACTATCAATCAGAGGGAAATATTAACATCCAAATGATGAATGATGGTTTTTTACTAAAACACAAAACGTACCGAAAACAATAGGTTTACGAGTCGTTATCATTGTCGCTTTTATTCATAACGCCATTGTATGAATCGTTTAAATCAGATGTGAGTAAAACAAAATGGAATGAATGGATGCACTTGTCGCGTGCATGGAGTTCGGATGTTGGCTTATCACAGTGAGTGTAGGAATAGAGAATAGTGGCTGTCGTCTGTGGCTGATGCGGCGTGTGCGGGTACCGGGCAGTCAGTCGCGCTGCGCACACCGAGGCCGCCGCTCCTCGCTCCGACCTCGCCTCGACAGTCTCAGGCCGCCTCGCACCGCCTTCTCTTATCAAAACATTCCCGCATTGGGATCGATCCGCATGTCTTTACGCGCCTCGCACTGATAACGACTCAGGACCGCTGCGTGGCTTTGTGACTCGAGTGCTCCTGGATGTTTTCTCTGATATACTATTGTGTTGTGTTTTATATGTGATTGAGTTCTCAGTAAGACAGTTCTGGATAATAACTGACTTTGACGCTTTATACTCAAGGATTAAATGTAAGTGACCGTCAATCATATTTGCATTTACTAGCATTACTTTTATTTAAATAGTTTAAATTGTTGATCAAAAATATAAAAATTAAGTATCTTATCGATTAATAATTTAATTAACCAAAACACCTTGGTGTAATAAACTGTGGTAACATTGTCGTACTTTCGAAAATAATAAATTTTAAAGTATAATATATAAGGCAATGTTCAAAGCTACTTCATAACACACTTTCACATTATTTTACCCAATTATAAGTGAAAAAAACAGCCGTCATCAAAATAGTACACGAGAGTAAATCAGTAAAAAAAGCAAAGAAAATATAACTGCTCAGTAAATAACGAGGTCGTAAGACACGCTTTGGTTAAATTTAAACTTTAATGTTCTTGATAATAGTGCATTTATCAGAATATTGCTTTGATAAGCAAGTCAAGTACATTATAAGTAATATCGGAAAGAATACTGATAATGATAATAAAAACCTTTAAACACTAAAGCAACAAATTAAAAAAAATTGTTAAATTAAAATGCAACAATTAAATCTAGGTCTTTGCGAGAAGTAACTTAATATATACATGATACGCAGTTTTAGTACACACAAATAAGAAGGATGAAAGATGTTCATTGAAGATGTAGTTTAACTTTAGATGTTACGGATGCAACATAGATATTTTTACCCAAGACGCAAACATTAAAGGGTTAAAGAAAGGAACGGCATTAACAGCTGGTTTTATTAAAACAAGCTTGGATTTAACGACTGTAAAAGTATGTGTGGTCTTTCATATTTCATAAGCGTAAAACTGAACAGAAAGCAGTATTAATTATATTCAAGGCTAAATTGTAATACAAAGCAAGAAATAATATTTATAAACTAACATTTTACGCGTTGTGTCTTCATTATGTTTTTAAACTACTCCTTTTTTTAATTTCATTTTGTATCATATTTTTATGATTATTGACAGTGAAACATTTTTTTTTATTCGTTTAATACCATAACCTAAAGGTTTAGTATATAAATACGTATTATATTTGATTTAATAATTTAAACTTATGTATGTGCTGATTACAAATAGCGTCATTTTAAATTAAAAAACACGATTTGTGCAATTAAAAAATATATCACTAATAACTCCCCAGCAACACCTCTAAGGTGATAATTTAATGGCTTTCATAAATGCATGATACGTAATTAATTTATCTATCATCTCGTTTTATGGCTCAACGATAAATATATTTACACTGATCAAATATGATTACAGCAGTATGTAGGTATGTGTGGATTAATTAAATTATCGAACTTAAAAATGCATAAATTATATACAAGTCTAGAAAATTCTTTACATTGACGCGTTGATTATATTAAATATAAATATATTGTCACGAGTTTCAGATTCTTGTTAGATCTGAAATAATTGCAATATAAAATAGAATGCAGAACAACGTGTTCAAGATGACCAGAGCGCGCATGCGCCACGATCATTATCAAGATCAGCGCGGTGACTGGCACATTCACATTAGAAGCGCGAGACCATCGACTCGTGCAATTATAATATATATTCTTTAGGCACGAACATTCTACATTGGTTAAATATTATTAATTGAATACAACTTAACAAATAAGTGTAAAATCGTGAGTGAATTTGTACCCATTCCTACCTTTGTGTACCTCCTGGTGGCATGTCGGACTCGGACCGACTCAAACCGCACGCCATCGCGGGTACTAGTACCCGGGGAACAAGGTATACCCTAGGAAGGAAAACCCTGGCAGTACCCATTCCTACCGTAAAAATATTTTAAGGAGCGCGATTATTTGTTTTCTGGATATTGTTTTTCTAGTATATGTGTATTTAGAAACATATTAGTATATTTATTTAAAGTTGCCATAGTTCAAGATCTGCCTAGTTTCCAATTGAACGGTGAGTGTGATGTATGAAAATATTGTTATTATTAAAATAAACGTCGCATACATTATTACTGTGAGTAAAACGATTTATTAAATAGCATTTTTGCCCAATTTACTAAATTGGGCAACTAACTTAACATCTCAACATAACTATTTGATGAAACTATCAGTTTATAGCCGTGCAATTTGGGGATGCCTCGAGGAATTTTTTAAAGTCGAGAGACACTTATGTTGCCCTTTTTTCATGGCGACCAAGGCATTGTTACATAGACTATAACAGAATACGCGTTTTAAAACTGTATTATGAAATAGACACCCTAAGAATATGCCGTACGATAAAAATGTAGAATTATTTCAAAAAGGTCATAAAGTTTTACGCTTCTTTTCTGATATCTGGCACTTGTAATATAAGAATAGCGTATATACTCAGCATTAACTACTGTTACGAGCCGGGTAGTGAGCATAGACGTACATAGAATGCAGGAAACAGCTCAGAATAATACTTAAACATTATAACAAAAGATTTTATTTATTTACATTTATACATAAGAACATATTGTAATTTAAAAAAATAAAAATATAATCCTTCCGAACAGATTTATAAGAGACATTCTGGAAATCGAATCTTCTTCAGATAGTATGGAGTACAAGGACAAAACTGTGTGCTCTGTAATAAAGAACGGACATAAGTATTCACGCCCGGAGCCCTGCACAAAGCTCATATACCTACATATTTTACGGCCTACTATATTTTGGAACACTGACTCATGAGGTTATATGTGTAACCCGACTTGAAGTGCATTCATAATATTTTCAAGACGATGAAGTTTTTCCTGTTACTGCCAGTATAGTATATGTTATTGCTAGAATAGTTTTCTTCTAGAATTAGGTGACAAAGTACATTCAACTACCAAGAAATTTAAGAACAAATTTTGTGCATTGTTTTTCATACTCAAACACCTTTTTATTTGACTTAATCTATATATTAATACGTAGTGCAAATCTTTGTAATCTTTTTCGAAAATTATGCGAACCAAGGAATATCAATTTTGAAACAGTTAAAGTTCATATGGTGGTTCAATAAATCATAGTCGAATTTCGACCACTGAGCGACCAATAGTTTTAGTAAAATCGTGTTAATATCAGTATCTCTGTATACATAAGTCTCAATTCAGTATCGTAATCGTACTATTTTAAATTAATTTTAATGTTTATTTCCCACGTTTTTATGTCTGTACTGCATAGAAACTAGAAACTACTGCCCCAGGTCACTAGTTCTATTACACTTATTATATCATCTGAGTAAGATAAAATGCATAATATCTGTCACACGATGTTGGCAATACGTGAATGCCTTACTAAAGGATTTCGTTCAAACAAGTTTCGTTCGAATTCTCACACCACAGATTACCTTGTACTTTGTCAACTAGACGTTTAATTAAGACAGTCACCACAGCGAATGGTTGACAATCGTCCTACTTATACTTTATAGTTATTTTTGTGTTCTCGATGCATACATTTTAAGTATGTCAAGTGAATTTAAATTTGTTCTTATGTAACGACCTTCACAGCTTGGCTTAGTAAAAGAGGGGAAATTGCAAACAATATTAAGAATAAATTTCAATCTATCGATTAATTGTTATGTAAGCAGTAAGTAATACTTATAGAGTTTTTCGTAATTTCGTAAATTAAGTAGTTTAAAAGGCTTGAGACAAGTTTATAAAACAATCAAGTTTTCGAGATTAACTTTAATCTTACGAAAAAATACCAGTTCAAGATTGATTGATTAACATTCTTTCAGAAGTTTTATTACTCTAAATTTCACGTGGTTATTGGAAAACTCAAACACACATTACTATTCTGATTAGTTTCACGGCATTACTATTCTGATTTACAATATTTTATAAAAGCTAGAGCATAATAATAATAATAATAATAATAATGATTTATTGATCTAAAATATTTACAATAGTAAAAACATAATAAATCCACTGACACTTTACAATATTGTAGGTTAAAGTTTTGTTGGTTTTACGAAATTGCAATTACAAAAATTTGAACCTTGTCCCTTAAACTAGGCAATGCCTGTATCTTAAGAGACAATTTTCAGCTATAAGTTTTCCTAATAATAAATCTTCAAATAAATGGCTGCAATTAGGCTCTCATTTCCCCGAAACTGAAGGATTTATGATAGCAATACAAGACTAGGTTATTAACACTGAAAACTACAGTAAAATTATAGAGCCATATTAACCGATAAAACTATCCACAACAACAGACCTGGCCTAACTCTTAATATATATATATATATAGATAAAAATAATAAACACATACTTAATTGATATTGGAGTTCCTAACACACACAATTTACAGAAAACAATAACTGATAAGCTACATAAGTAAAAGAAATAGTTCGAATTGGAAAATGACTAAAGTGTACATTATGCCTTTGGTACTCTCCAGCACCGGAGTTATACCAAAACATCTCCATCACTTAATACGACAGATTGAACTCCCTACTAACACATACATTACTATGCAGAAAACCGCTATACTAAACACTTGCCGCAGTGTTCGAAAGTTTTTACAGGACGACACAACATCACAGGTTACAGCCTCAGTCCCAACTCACTCAAATGAACTCTACTTGGCCTAGGTCCGTGGTTTTTATTAAAATACCGAAATTCAGATTTCGAGAAAAATAATTGCACAAATAATAATAATAATTTATTAACATTTTACAAAATTGATGTTTTCCTGTATAGCTTTCATCCTTAGTCGCCTATTATAATCCCCATGGGATGAATGCCGTATTCATAATACATCGCCACACAGACGTACCAATCTTCATTGTTAACTCCTAAACTATGAGTTTAGAATATCTTAGACAGATTCATGCAAAGAATTGAGAGACGAGTGTTTTTTAGCAGAGACACCCATCTGCTCTGCTTGTACGATGTTAAACAAGTTAACATCTTCGACCCCATAATTTATCAAATCTAACTGGAAGTTTGAGACATTTACGAGTATTCCTTAAGCCTCTTTCGTTTTTGTCAAAAGTCTTAGACTTAATTATGTTACTTAAAGATACGAGGAACTGACTACTGAATGAATTAACATAAAGTCCCTATAATACACTTATTTAAATTATTATTTAAGCACAACTTTAACTGGTTTATTCCCAAACAATATCAGTTAAGCTAAGATATTATTTCCGTGATGCATACACTCCCACAAATATGTTGGTAGTTGCTTGGTTGGTAGCTGCATCTGATGTTAGCACTAGAAAGTATATATGTTAATAGTTCACATTCTAATATAGATTATATGCATGCAGGCAAATGTATAAATGAGTGCAAATCGTTTATAATAACATACGCAATACGTATTAACAATGAAATAGAATCTCACGCTCGTATGACTCACGGTTGAATGAACTAGAATTATTAATATATTTTATCCAAAATTACTTGTTATTCAACCGTAGACATAAAATTCCAGTAATACAATCTTATATAATAGAGTGTTCATTCAACTTGCCCTCAAATGCGATCAAGACCAGTAAAAAAGAAACAGCTTGTTTTACCAACAGGTATTAATTGACAGTCTGCGACATTTATTATCTCAAGGTCGGTATTGCGGTTAAACAGCCTTTGGGTACATTTTCTATAATACGAAGCAAGTGCTGATATAAATAAGTATATGTTCGTTGTAAAGTTGTCGCAAAGAGGTATGTTTCAATAAAGTGATTGTGTCATCATTCAGGGATTCAACTACTTCACAATATGTGAAAGAACATGTTGAACACATCGTTGAACGTTTTTTGCACTGAACCTTTTTGAACAACGGCTCAATGCTGATCAAGTGTTATAACCTGTGATCGTACTGATCATCATGGTTATCAGTATTATAAAAATTCTTGCATGTCGGCATTTAAAATGAAATTAATGTAACCAATTTAAAGTTTTAGTAGGAGTAGTTGCTTTGGAGTGACTGTAGCACTTAATAAAAGTAAGTTATACCTACAGACTTATATATTTTATAGACTCCTAGTAAAATTCTAAAATATAAATGCATTATTTTTGAAATTACACTTCTCTATAGTGTCCCAAAATGTATTATTTGAATTTCTCACTACTTCTACCAATAATGACGACTATTAAAGAGAGGCAGTTACAAAGAGGAAACTTAGTCAAATTGTGTAATTTAAGAAAGTTTGCATTACACAATGGAACTGACGCCTTTTTATACTTGAATAAAACTTTAAAACGAAAAAATACCGAATGCAGAATCATCCTATTTTATAGTTTGGTTCATTTATTAGTTCAGTGTAGTAAAACTGTCCGTTTTGGAGTTATTCAATCACAGAAATATTTCTATCGAAAAACTATTACATCTTCAGTTCCTTTTTTTACGACTTTATTTCTTTTTTTTTCTTGCGCAGTTTGCGCAGTCTATAACAATCACTATGTCGTTTTAGACACTAGCAATAGTAATCATTTCAGTATCTTATTTGTGACAGTTGAATAACCCAGACTAGGCAACAGACTCATAAATTACCAACTATATCTTAAATACTCGCTTCTCACGATAACATAATGAATTCGGCGGATTCACGTAAATTAAAGCTTCAATCTGATCTTTGAATAACTTTTATAATATTAATATTGGTAGCAGTACACCTACTCGAAGACGAATCGCATCAGAGCCTAATCTATAAACATTAAAGTTTTTTATCGAAAATAAAACAGAGCTCATTGAGAACGAACTCGATTCGAATTCCGTCTGTAATGGACCGTGGCTGCACATGCGACGTGGATACCATCAGACCGTTGCAGCGTTAATCTGGAGTATCTGGACAATTCATCAACATCGCCTTCCGTAATTAAATATAAGAGAGATATCTCTTTACATAAATTCGTTTCCACTGTGTGTAATGTCATCGGGTCTCGTAACCGCTTTACAGAATGCGGAAGTTTAATGCTGCCATCATAAATGGATTATTAATAGATAAGGAAGAGAGATTTGTGTAGGACATAATTATCTATTGAAGCAGAAGCAAGAAGCTCTTAATTCATCTTTAATACAAGTCTACGGCTGAACATTACATTACTTTAGAAGGGAGGTTTTGGCCTAACCTTAATAATAATAGATTTAATTAATACAAGTATCAACCTTTCAGTCCATTTAACGGATAAAAAACAAAATAAGGTCGTATCAAATTCGTTGAAATAGCGGGAACTAAAATGCTATGCAATCATTATAATTAAGTTCATCAGTGTCGTTTTGTTTGAATTTTGTGTCAGACTTGAATTAATAAATTACTTAAAACGTCAGAGTTAATCTTCCTTAAAAAATAAAAGTTAACGATTGCTGCTAAAATAAACGTAAATCATTTATAAATTTCTTAATTAAAAAAAAAAAGCATTTACATATATTATATAATTTAAGAATAAATATTTGTAAACGGTATTCATGTTAAGAAAAAGAATCTTTAAATTATTATAATATCTTATTTTTAAACTAAACTAAAACTGATAAACATTATAGATAATGTAATGTATATTTTTAATAGCGTACAAACTTTCCGATTTAATTATATTTATACTAAAATAATATTATACAGAGGTAAAGTTTCTAACTTTTTTATATGGTTGTAGGGGGGTAATCTTCGGAAGTACTGATCCGATCCTACAAATTATTTCACGAACAGAATGCTACACTATTCAGGAATGACATAGACTATATTTTATTATGCTTGAACAAACAAAAACAGTTAAAATAATAGTATTTGTAAACCAAGTCGAAGAAAATCGGGCGTTTAATGCCCAACGAAGTGGTCACGGGTCGGCTCGTAATATGTAAACTGTCTATTTTGATTTGACAAAAACCTAGACCACGTTTGGCATTTTAAATTAAACATAAACTTTCGAAACGGGGTAAGTAGATTATATTGTATTGAGAACATTATTATAATAAATAACTCGAGTGTCATGTTATGTAATTAACATTTATCAATATTATATAACAATTTAACAAGAACGATGTATATATAGACAGTTACATCCAACGGTTACAGACCGATATTAAATAAGATAATAACGAATTTACCGATTTTAATCAAACGAAATTTATTGGTAATTATTTGTTGCATGTTCCAGCAAGTTCAGCACTAGTCTTTTAAATTTATCCACGAATAAATTTCGACTTTTACGTTGATTTATAGTTTTAGTTTTATTGGCTGTAAATAAAATCTTAAATACATTAAGACGAAAGTTAAAATATTTAATTTATTATATATACATCATAGATGTTCTATGTAAGAGTGTATTTTATTGTGTATATGAAAAATAACGAATACAGAAAAAAGTCAACGTACGGTTTTGAGGGAGCACTCGCAAGGTGTTGTTCTAATTTTTAGATTATTGTCCTATAAAAGCATCCTTGTGATGGTCTCATGATTGTCTTTTGTCTATCGGTATGTTAATATCAGACTGCATAGAAGTGTTATATTAACATCAAGCATATATAGTTGCGGTTTTTTAAAATACATCGAGCTTTTGTCTCGACAACTTTCTGTAGCCTTTATCGATGCATTGTGGATAATATTTATAAATTCAATTATAGAAGTATATGGCAATAAGTAGTTAGCGGTTTATTGTTTTGCGCATTTACAACTCTATTTTCTCACTAATACCTTGACAAACCTACTCACCACAAGAAACAAACTTTTTACTGGTTTTAAGTGGCAATATTCGGCCTGGGTCGCTTAAAATTTAAGCTAGGGCGAAATAATTTTGAAGATTGAACTCATTTTAGTGGATTTTTCAAACGAAACATAGAAAGAAACAAATCAAGTGCTTATAAGTTCTGAGCCAAAAGTAGGAACCTACGCTTGGCTCTGAGATAAGATACAACCAAGCTTTTGCACAGTAGTATGAAACAGGTTTAGGTATATATTTTGAACTTAACAAGGTGCATGCATATTTGACAGTCGGTTATCGAAAATAAAATTTTACAGATCCCCATTCAGAAATACAGATCAAAAACCCATTTTTATGAGTTCACTTAGCAAAGTTCATATTCATACCGCACTGTATGAGTATGTTATTACTTTATTGTTATCACTTATTTTGAATTTTTACTAAACTAGTTTACTATTAATACATTCAAACAGGAGATTCCTATAATTAATTAAATAGAAACAAAATGGTACTTAAATAGCAGACTTTAATGTAATGGGTAATAACACAGTATTAAACCATTTAAATGTATTGAAAAGTGATTTCAAAAATAACAAATTAGTCGGCAGACTCGTTTCGCGTAACTCCGGAAGCGAACAGGTTCCACGCTCTCAAGATAAGTAATAATTATAATTTAAATTTGAACTAATGAAAAATGTTAAAGAATGATTTGGTCAATTTAGGAATTGTTTTTTTCTGAATACATTACACATATTGAGTAATACGGCTTTCACTGAATATATCAAGTTGTTACATTGAAGCGGCACGCAATGCTTTTAGGTAACAAAACTGCCCGTCGATTATTTGGCCACGTTACGGTGCATCGACTACGCTTTGCCATTAAGTTCACATAATAACTCCTACATAGTTGTGTACACTCAATGTGCGTGCTAAGTTCATGTTCAACTGGACATTTCTAGGATCTAAACTGCACAACTTAATATTTCAAAGAATTTGACTCTACTCGAACCATATAAGCTACAGTCGAGACGATGTTTCAAAAATGTTGCTAAGCTTAAACTGTAACTGATTTAAATTTGGAAAGCGTATTTTTATACAAATTATTTCAAGTCGGTCTGCGGTCTATAAACAAGCGCATGTTCAGTTGTGTCAATAATGTTTTTAAATAAAAATCCATCCTAAGCAGTTTTAATAAGCCTACGTAAGGAATTAAATATAGTGCTATATTATATTATTACTGCTGATTTGAGAGGGTAAGTGCTCTTTTTTTCAGTGAATTCAATTCGGGAACCAACTGACCCATGTGACTGATCAATTTCTAATCTAAGTCCTCTATCTCCTCAACCCATGAGTTATTTTTTGTTGATTTTTGAAATACTGATCGACTTCTACTTTAACTGATTATAAAGAATCAGATTCCCACTAGTTCTTCAAGTACTTTACGATATCCATTATGTCAATATGTGTCTTATTTCTAATTTCATAATTTCATTAAGAAATTAGAAATATTTTAGAATAGGTTATTGTTATAGGGCTTCTACTAATATGCGTATGGAATTACAAGTAGTGTGTGATAGTGTGAATCATATTATTTTTATTGAATTCGGCATAATTATTCATCTCGTTGAAAAAACGTTCCATGACCGTGAAGCATAACCAACAACTAGAAATAATTGTTCGAAATAATTGGCGAGTTCTGTTGATCACACGTGGAACTAATCGGCATCACGAGTTCCGTATAATATATCCGACGTATCGCCATTCCACTTCGTTCTACTTATTAAGGACATCTATATTTTGAGGTAAACTTACTAGTACCGTCGCTATTTTGGGACTTTGTCAAGAGGTGAGGCGACTTTCAGGTGCCCGACGCTACACTTGAAGAAATACATCCACGAAATAATACGTAAAGTGATGGTCTTCTATAAATATGAATCATAAATGTTTATATTCGTTCTACTTGTTTAGAAAAGTAAAGCATTTCGTCACCATCATACAAAAAGTAGGTGCACAGAAATAAAGATTTTTTTAAATACAATCCCATGCTATGAATGGATATACTTATCCAAAATAAACTCCTACATACATATAACTCAAGTTTTAACAATTTCATATAGCTAAAAACGTTTTATAAATATTCTTGGCTTAAAATTACGAAACACCAGCAGATGAATACCTATCATTGATATAGTGACCCTGAAGCATCTATTACATCATACCAGCGCAGGCGTTTCTATTTATTTCCAAGCAAAATACTAAGTTATTTTAATATAAAATCGTAAATATGTTCCATTTAGAGTGGCAGGGATCGAGGTATGTGACAGGAAACAGTCAAGTTTGTTTTATTACCGACTATTAATGTCTCATAGCTAGACGTGCCTGATTTACTTAGACGAGGTTTACGTAATTCCAGCCACTTACCTTCCAATGGATACCGTTGGAGCATCACTTATCTAATCAATTAAAACGAGCGTTGACCTAAGCTTATCTCTTAAATAAATTTAAATGAATACTTCAATTATTAAGCAATAAATGAACCTTTAGAAGTAGAATATAATGGGTTCAGTAACGTTACGAAAACAAAAGCACCTTGTCGTTGGGATTGCTCTGTTTATAAGCCGGGCATTCTTGTCATTGTTTGTCTAACAAATCGCACCGTTGTAAAGGTGTTAGAGTTTTATTAAGGCATGTTTTGTTGTAGTCGTAAAAGCCGTATTTGGTTGTAGGAGGATAGACAGTTTTAAAGGGCATTTCTCTTGAATGGTTACCACCGCCTACAAAGCGCGTGTGGTATGTCCCGCCCGCCCACACATCTTTAAATTGTTCTTTAACTGTACCCTTGATGCAATTACCAGAACATTACATGCCTATTACTGATTACCTTTAATCTTAATATGCTATGAACTATGGAAAAGATTATAGCGCGATATAAATCAGAGTAAATTGTATTAAAATTTTATTAAAATACTAATATGTTCATGCTAAAACTTTAAATTTGAAAGTGACTATGGCTGTCTGCCTTTCTGTATGCTAACTGCACTTTCACTGCACCCATTTTAATGAAAATAGGCATAATGATACTTTGATTTTTAAAGAAGGACGCCCGGAACCATATGAAAAAGCTGGTTCTTAAACGATTGTAACCAAGAAAATTGAATTATAAATCGCAGCATCAGTCATAAAAATGTTTATTTAACAGTAGTATAAAATTCATTCGTCATTCAATCCAACGAGGAATGGAGCGGAGTATGCTAAACATAAAGAGAATAAACAAAATAAGACATACAAAAATACGCAACATCACAAAAGCAGACGGTTTAGCACAAGCTCTGGCGTTAAAATGGAAGTGGGCCGGACACATAGCACGCCTGCAAGATCTCAGATGGACAAGAAAAGTGTTAGAATGGAGGGGGCCAGTGGGCAAATGAAAGAAAGGGAGACCTTGCAACAGATGGGAGGACGAGATAAAACGAATAGCGGGTCCAAACTGGATGCAAATAGCGCAATCCAGAGAAAATTGGCTACATTTGGAGGAGGCCTTTACCTGCAGAGGGGTTCCTACAGAATAATATACTTAATATTTAGTATTAAAAACCTGCATAAAATAACGGGAACTATTAACTTAAAAACTTTAAAACTTATTAACTTATCTAACTTTTTAAATTAAAACTTTCATTTGTATAATTAAAACTTTTGATACTAAAAAACAATTAATTTTTGTAAACGTGAACTTTTCTGGAGGAAATAAAAGGCTTTTTTATTTTTATTTTTATTTTATTTATTATAAAATTCATTATATTATGCATAATGTTCTCTTTATAAATCTTCTGGATGAATTTTAACCAGACGAAACGAGACTGCTGGACTGTTTATAGGACGTATTAAATATTTGCAGATAAATATGTTCAGCGGTGTTTGAACTATTATGTTTTGAATTTCAATTACCACTAATTTTATCATTTGAAAATGTTACCAATCTCAGGTGTTTATCTAAACTAAACAAGTATAACTATACAACAAAAAAGCTGTAACAATGAATATTCCTAGTATTTTGTAATACTAAAGATCAATTTGTATTCGGGCCTAATCCTTCACAAATACGAGAACTCGTGACGGCTTGCCATTCCAAAGGATTATATTAATTACTAGGGTTTGCTGCTACTATTTAAGTAATCGGTTTCCAACTATGTATTAGTGTTGTAAAATAAGATATTATTGTATTTATTGTAAGAGCAATAAAATGAGGTGCTTTTTGTGAAGTACTAGTTTTACTTCACGAAAGTCGCCGATCAAACAAATAAATTATTGCGGAAGTATTAGCGAAAGTTACTGAACCCGTCTGCAATGAAATGTTAATAAATTGAAAGTGCTCGAATGAATTATTTAATTTGGTTTTGTTACTACATAATATATCTAATAAATATAGAAAACACGTTAAGATGGGAAAAAACTTAAAAGTGAAGAATATGTACAGTATATTACAATCCGTCATGATCTCGAAGTGAAATATTATCTGATTTTGAGGATTTCTGATTTTTGTATCAAATTTCCACAAATGAGTGCATATTGTTTAGAAGGATATTGGATACATTCCTATCCTACTTAATATAATAAATGCGAAAGTTTGTGAAGATGACACATGGGGCTGATGACTAGATGGTAGCATTTACGAATGAGGGATTTAAAATGAAAGGTATGAAAATGAATGTTATGAAGACCAAAGTTATGATTTTTGAAAGGTAAAATAATATGACTGACTTGAATATTGCGCTTGAAGATGAGAGAGTAGAGCAAGAGTCCTTCACTTGTTGTTTGTATATTTACGTTCTATGTTCACAAAGAATGGAGTACATGAAGATAATATAGAAAGGAGAGTGAAATCGCGAAATAAGGTGATTGGTGCCCGTGTCATAAGGGCACGTTTAGCTGTGCACAATGCTGTATTTTTTTATTTATTTTTTTTACGTGTGGAAACCCCCTCGGTCCTTCACCCCACCGGGGTATGCGGCGGGGCGGTGTGTCGGAATCGAACCGACTTAAACCATACGGTGTACCACTCTGCGCCTGAGACGGGAGAGATCCGGGAACCGCTTTCTTACGCCATCCGGACCCCCATCACCGCTTGCCCGCACTGAAGCGGGCTCCGTCGTCTGATGGTAAACTCTCAATTTAGGCGACGTACGGCAAACGCGTAACGTCGCCCCCTCGCGGCTGGACACAATGCTGTATGACCCAACCCCTATGTATGGTAGCAAATCTTGGGTATAGCAGAATAGGCACAAAAGTATAATAAATGCCGTGTAAGAAGTATATGTCGTGTCAAAATTAGTGACAGAGTCAGGAATGTAGTGATAAGAGATCGTCGTGGATTGAAAGAAAATAAGGTCACAAGGATTGAAAAGGGCATGCTTCGATGGTTTGGCCATTTAAAAAGGATGGATGATATATACTCACGAAAGGAATTAAAATAGCGAATGTATGTGGCAGGGTCGGAAGAGGTTGTCCACGATTAACATTTATGATGTTCAAAAAAAGGGTAATGTGAAGGGATTGATGAATGTGGACGAAGCAAAAGAGGTGTGTTAGGACCGTATTAAGTGGGGGTCAATTGTCTATGCCCGCCCCTATGGGCAACAAGCATGACTGTATGTAGGTATGTTTGTGATGATGTTACTCTTTCACGCAAAAACTACAGAATCGATATATATGAAACCTTGCAGTAATATAGCTCATACATAAGATTAACACGTAGACTAATTTAAAACTCGCGGGCGGACATATAGGCGGGCGGAGTCGCGGACAATAGTTATACAATAAACTGCATCTCTTATGTAGCTAATAATTGTACTTTTAAATTAAATAGATAGATAGATATGTTCAGACATTTTAACACACAACGCCATCTAGCCCCAAACTAAGCAGAGCTTGTACTATAGATACTAGATAACTGATATTAATACTTATATACTTTTTTTTGTAAATACATATAAATTATACATAGAAAACACCCAAACTCCGAAACAAATATTTGCAGATCATACAAACATTTGCTCCGATTCAGGAATCGAACCAAATGTTTGTGCAAGTTTGCCTGCCAATCATATGCTATAACTATTTATAGCATATGATTGGCAGGCAGATACGTCTATACGTATCTATCATAAATTCAACGTTCTTGTTTATATTACGTAAATAAAGAAATCTAAAATTTACATTTCAAGTATACTTATATGCGAGACAACATTTTACGCACCGTCGCACCATCCGTATCGATGCGTGTATAACGTAACAACGAGCACACGGAAAACCCTACACACCATGAGCATATTTTATCGTTTTTTATTTTTTTTTCTTTTTAAACTGTAACCCGAATACGCAAAAAATTTGATTAAATTTATAAAGCATATGTCACTCGGGCCATTATTACGAAGCTATGGAAACCTCATTTATTAAAATCGGTTCAGTATTTCAGGTACTACGTTGGAACATGCAAACATACATAGACTGCCAGAAAAAGTAATAGACTCTTGTTCTGGTTTCGTCTCAGTCGGGTAAAAATTATGTGTTCTTTTTAATTTATAAAAGTGGAAGGGAGAATGGAATTTAGGAAAAAAAAACACAAAGCAGCCATGAGGACTGCCAACAGAAGTGAAAACTTAAAACTATTACAAACTAACTACAGACTATAAACAAACAGTTATTATTTTGGATATTCAAATTAATTGTTTGATCTAGAATTAAAATTTCATTTTAAAATAACGCACGGAGATATAGCTATGTACATATGTACATAGTATACATAAGGTCAAGTTCTTGAAGTTCGTTTTTTTGTTAATATTTTGTATTATTGATAATTTACTTACCATCTAAAATGGAAGGATGACCATTTGTGAGGAATGACATGAGAACATATACATATGCTTCCGTTGCCTATGTTCTTTTTAACCGACTTCAAAAAAAGCTGGAGGTTATTAATTTGACTGTATTTTTTTTGTGTTTGTTACCTCATAAATTTCAACTGGGTGATCTGATTTTCAGATTTATTTTTATATTTGAAAGCTAAATTCAATTTGGTCCAGTTCTTGAAGTCGGTTTTTTTGATTAAATTTGTGAATGTTAGTTGTCACAATAATTTATTTTAGTCGAAAATACACACTTTAACTTGATCTATTTCAATTCAATTACATATTTATGTCATTAATTCTTTTATAAAGATTCTATTGTCTCTATCTTTATGAAGACACGGATACAAAAAGGATATAATTACTAATGATGAACAAATACTATACAGATTTTGTCACATAATTGTTGAGTTTTTAAATTAATATATTAAATAGGAAGTTTAAGTTTAAAGTGTTGAGATTACATGTTTTTTTTAACATTTCAACTTCGGTTTCTTTGTTTTATTTCACATTTGTTTCATTTACTTATTACAAATAATTCACTACGTAAAATGTTTGAAAACTATGAAATATTATTGTATCAGTAAAAACATAAATTTCTGTTGAATTTTTTATTTATTTTAGACAATATTTTTTTAAATGTTTTAAATTAAGTGTTGTAAGCTGATTGTGTAAGATTGAATTGCATTCATAGGCATGATGTAAAAAAAACAATTTGAAATTAAATAAATATGTAAAAATACATAAAAGAAAACCAAACGTGATGAAACGTGATGATGATATAATTACAATAAATATATACCTTTTTTTTAATTACTAAAAACTATCATATGCTATTATAATTGATAGGATTAGAAGTTATTAAAGCGTTTAATGGATATTTGATAGAATCATCTGTACAAATAAATAAAAATTGAAGTGTCTGCTTACTACCACTACTTGTTATTTGAGAGTACGACTTTCAAACAAGTATTTTCATAAAAATCAAATAGATATAAAGAATAGAATACAATAGAATATACTTTATTGTACATCAGTTAAAACAGTTACATTCAGGAGCATAACATATAAACGACCATGTACATACACGATCATTTTTATATAAAATGTTAAAACTTGACTTAGGTACAATTGCAAAGGTAAGCCAAAAATCGTGCTTGGGATTTGGTTAATAACCGTAAGTTAAAATATGACAATAAGTGAATGATGATTTCGAAACACCATAATGCATAAGCTATATAATAAATCCTTTAAAAAAGGTTTTTTAGGGACTTTTAAAATGTTAGTTTTCTTGCATAAATGCGTGAGAAAACTTAATAAATGACCAAGACTCATTTAAAATTACTACTACTACTCAACTCAATGTTGAAATTAAAACTACCATCATTTAGTAGTAGGTTGGGGCTAGCTTAAGTCTACTACGATGCGCCTATATTTTATTATTTTAACGTGAAGCGGCTGGTATCCGATCTCCACAACCCAAATACTAGGCAATATCAAAGTTCTATATATGTTGTTGAAATTTTCAAGACTCGCAAGTACCCAGAACGATAGGATAGTTGACACCTTAGTGAATTAGTTACTCTTTATAATCTATAAAAACGATAAATTTGTATGAAAAATGTACTAAATACAAACTTGTGACGTCACGTCAAAATTTGTAATAGAAATGAAAAATTGTAAGAATTATACTTGCCGATATGTTTTGTTATATTCGTTTTAATGAAGGAGACATTGATATTTATAAAGATACAGTGATCTATCCTATTGCCAAAGATTTTCGTATGGCCACCGGGGCCAACATCTTAACGCGTTGTCTAAAGAACGGATGGTTTCATTATATCGTCGTCGTGCTTATAATGCCGCATGTCGGCTAGTTGCTGTGGACCTATTTTTTACTAGTCTTTCAAAATTGAAAACAATATTGTGTCATTGCTACTTCCGCGAATAACCGGATAACCACGCACACGAATTTTCTGACAGTCTTGGGATAGTGTTTTTTTTCTTTTAAATGTTGTAATTTGGATATTTGTGGAAACTAGAAATTGGCTATCACCATGTTGTTCCTTTTATTTGACTGCTATTTCTAGCTGTAAGTTTAATTAAAATTGTAAAATTAAATAAAATAAATATTAAGATTCGCTCTCTTATCCATATACTGACCTAGCTAGGTGTACCTAACTTTGCATTTGTAGTTACCCACTCAGTTACCTCTTAGAAAGGAAACCCCCGATCACCATTTAAGAACATACTTTTAATAAGTTCATAATACACAATAAAATAATTCATATTATACCCGAACTGTTTTGGAGTTTAGACAAACAAAAAACAGATTTATCTTATTATTCTAAATATGCAATTTTTATTGTACACTAGCTTACCCAGCGAACTTCGTACTACCATGTTCATTTGCGTGAAAATTTTCTGTATTACCAAAAAACGTATTTTAGTAACCCCATTTTAACTTCCGGCCGCAGTGTATACGACTAAATGATATATTTTCTTTTATTTTTTCTATACAAACCTTGTCCTGACATTAATAACAAACTTAAAAAAAGAATTATCCAATTTGGTGTCATCGATCGAAAGTTATGCATCCATACATTTTTGTGATTCGTTTTTATTTAAAGTTTTAATTATAGTATTTAGATAAAAGCAGTAGATAAACTGTTTTGAATCTAGATAGATTCAAAACAGTTTGCTTGTTTAAAGTAGCAAAGTCATCCAACGTGCAATACAAAGATTGTAAAATTATACCTTAAACGATAAGTGTACTGCAGTCGTAGATCCACTACTAACTTATACTGTTTGCCAAAGTAAAAAGTGTTATGGATATAAAAAAAATGCTTTAAAGAGATTTACTAATGGCAGGTAACATTTATTTTTACCTATATTGTCTCAAAACTAAAAAAGTTTCAGGATTTTATTGATTTAATAACACCCTAATTCCGTGTATCGTGAGATCTAGTCTTGTTCATTTCACTTGCATTACGAAAAATTAACAAAAATCTTCACTAAGAATAGGAATGTGTTATGAAAAAATGAAGAAAGTGTTAATTAATGAGTATAGCCGCTAGCAATGTATTGAAAAAAAGGGATTACATTGCATACTTTAGCCAACTTTTGTATATAAACAGTACTACGTTAATGGAGTGCAAATAACAAACTCCGTGCACTATGAATATAGCTAAAATACTGAACGTAATTGATGTTTGCTTACTATGATTACGGTGTTCCTATTTGAATTTTTTGTAAGGCAATTAGTGGGTCATATTTGCTTTTATTTTATTTTAAGTTTGAACTAACCTGTACTTACTAAATATTTTTAGCAGTCTGGTTGTTTACAATGTGTCTTTTGCAGTAGGTCATATTCCATAATCCATAATTCTCAAAGAAATACAAGGCTACTATTTACTGCGATAACCGAAATAAAGTAGCGAGGCGACGGACGAAGGTAATTTATTAAAAAAGTTTACGTTGTGATACTCATGTCAACTGTTAATAATAAATGTTACTATGTAAAGTATCGTAAACCGTTTGTTAAGATATTGTTATTCAGGGCTAGTGTAACAATAAAAAGTTACATTTTCTTGGTATTCATACTTTGTGATAACTTTCAACGGTAAAGTATATTGTCTTTGCAGTTGAGGCAATAATATATTTAAAACAATACTTTTGATGTTAGGTAGCATAATTATGGCAGATACTTAAATGTTGATATTGTTTAAAACACCTGCAGATTATAGCGCTGGTAGCATGATAGTATTATAGTAGATATAGATAGCTACATGATAGTTAACAAAGTTCTTGAAGAGAATTATTTTTGTCAGATGTGAGCGCTCTTAAGTAAAAGCCTGATGTGTAAACCTGACATAACACAAAACATTTCACCAAAGTGTATTGTATGTATCTATTATTTTCAAAACTGTTAATCTTTCTTTCAACACTAATTAATCATTGTGAAACATATATCGTTATATTATATTATGAGAAGTGTCAGATCGTGACTAAGCTTGTAATATCCATGTCAATTCATCATATCAGTAATCAGTCTATATGAACTCAGCTTAATATGTAGTTACTTCTATACGGGGTCTAAAAATATAACTAAATTAAGTTTTGATAATTAGTAGTTTAGTTTTTTTTATTTCATTTAAATATTTCGGACATCTAACACAAACGCCCTCAAGCCCCAAGCCGGGCAGAGCTTGTGTTATGGGTACTAGACAACAGATTTTAATACATATATACTTTTTTTGTAAATACATACATATTATACATACATACCCACACCACGAAACAAATATTTGCAGTTCACACAAACATTTGGTTCGACCCGGGATTCGAACCCGATATATAGAGCACAGCAGTCGCATACGCTACCACTGTGCCATCGAGGCATTTGAACAATATTAGATATTATATTAATAGAATGCACGGATATGTTCCTAAGCAGTCAAAACAACGATTTTATATTCAAATGCTACGTATTTCTGTATGTCACTTTACTCGATTATATGGCAATGCCAACTCGACAGTACAACGCCTGGCTTTGCCAAAGACATGTGTAATCTTGAGTGTGGGAGTTCGCGAATTATTTTAGAAATATCTTAAACAAAAACCTTATGTAACCACCTGGAAGACCACTATATAAAGAAACAAAAGGAAACTTAGAAATTGTGTAATATACAAGTCCAACTTACAATTGCAATTTAACGACACGTGAATGTGAATGAAGAATGAACATTGAAGTATAGTAAAAATTCATTATCTCCTCAGCCTGTCAATAAAGCCTACACAAAAGATTATTTAATGGACCCTCTACTTTTAAAAATCTTTCGTAGATCCGAGCATTCATTGCTATAGAATATCATCAAATCTGTATAATCTTAATCTGCGTGTTAAATCAAATGTCTCAAAATGATTCATCTATGACACTACACCATAAATCGTTCCCCTATTATTAGCACGTGTTTGTAAGTAATGGAACGTAGTATTTATAGTATAGTACTATTAATAAAATATCAATAAATCTTAAATTCTTAAGCAATAAACTAACCGCAAAACACGTGCTTAATATGTATGCATTTTATCCAATACCTACCGCAAATATCTTTGGCGTGTTTGTGGTCACAAGTGCTCCTTGAGTTACCGTCAAAGCACCTTTATGTGTTTACACTGTGCCTGCAAACAATGACTCCTACTTTTGCGATCCGAGTAACGCTAAGAAAGCTCGTCAACATTATTGTTACACTGCAGTTGTTGTTAGTAACTCGGCTCAAAAACGAATGTATACAGTAAAATGTCACTAAAGAAAATTTATATTAAACAAATAAGCAATTGAGCTGAATAAAAGACATTGTATACTTACCTGCACAGTTGTGCAACATATATGCACTGTTAAAGTTTACCGGTACAGGCCAAACTATCAGGTATACCCTAACGTGTATGACCATCTTTAGATAGTTCATTTTTACAGTACTTACTTCTTCAGAAGTCATTTAAAAAAAAGCAAAAAATATTAAAGGAAACAATCTTAAACCTATGCGTTATTTACTAGAAATGAATGTTAGCGGCGTCTCACTACGCACAATTTTGTTATGCATGCAGGTGAGCAAGCTCCATACACCATTAGTCAACATAGCCTACATAATACTCTTCAAATTCAAATACGAGTATACAAAAAGTAGTAGGCGCTAGTAAAATGGTCCTACATATTTTTCGATTAACGAATACAATCGCACTCATTGTTGTATTGTAAAAGTGTTCACAAAGAAGTTACATAATTTCCAAAACAAAGGAATCTCGTCTCACCTGTTTAAAAGGCGGACGTTTCTAAGTTTACAAACAGCAATTAAGTATTCAGTGTCAAACTTTTCTCTTAAGTAGGATTTAAATATATTTAGAACACTGTTAAGAAGCGACAAAGTACTCTGCCACTAATTTTTTATAGAGAAGATTTATTCCTACAATGATGGATCGCTAGAGCGAGGGAGGTTGGTTCGTAGTATGGAAAAAGGTTGGGAATGCTATGAGTCATAGTAGGTATATTTGCATGTCACGAACGGCGGCCAGGCTTTTAACACACTAGTTTGCTATGAAAGACTCTTTCAACAATTTTATGCCGCCCTATTGTCTTCCCATAGATGGCGATAAAACACTCTCTACGTGACGGAATTTTTATATTTCCGATCCCTGGACGCTGTTTACATTATAATGTGAAAAAGTTGCACTTCTTATATTCTATAATGATTAATATATTTTATTAATTCAAAATGATGAAATTGTGCGATTCCTAATCTTTATCGTTTTAACTAAACAAGAGATTAGTTTAATAGTGAATGCATTTGACTACTGTTTTTATTCTGAACTGTATTTTTAAGACTCAAAGCTGAAAATTCATAATGAATGTTACAGTGGAGAGTCGCGTTGCCTGCGCTAGCGACGCCTGCATCACAGTCCACCCATGAACACTGGTATGAGGTGAGTCACGGTTCTAAATTTAATTTCCTATTTCTGTACACCAAGCTACTCTTAATAATGGCATATTTATGAAGATGAACATACTAGCTACTATTACTTCTATTGTAATTATGTGACTATTCACAATGTAGCCTTATTAATTTTTAACTTCCACGGTTTTCGCCGGAGTAGAGAGAAATATTGCGTAGCCGTTAAACTAAAACGTGCACCATACTATAAGTATTAAATAGAGCTGGCTAGTAGTTAATAACGCACACCTGCCTCGAGACTTGATGTCAATGTCCGTCAAATGCGACCCTCAAGCTTCTACTTAGTTTACAAGTTACTTTATTATAGTATAGTATCACGTTGATATGACACTGCAGTAGTTAGTTAGAACAAAACCAATTTGAAATCACCTTTTGGGGAAAAAATTACACAGAATATTTCCTAAACATTTTAGATTTTATTACATTACTCACGCAAGTGCAAAGTTTCTTCAGTTTACATGTAACGCGCCCAGTACAACAGAAAAATATTGTATTTGGAAACAAAATCTACGACTACGAACGAGTTAATCAAAAAACGTTTATAATTAATTTAATCTAGGATGCTAATAAGTCCACAAGTACCATGACATACCATGCCCGCTAAGAATCTTAGGAGTAATTAAAGCTATTTAACAATTAGTGTCTAGACGACGAGACTACTAAGTCGGCGTCCGCATGCTACATGGAGCAAAAAAATTTGAAATGTCTCTTAGCTATAAGACCATTTACCCTAATTTTTTTTTATATTCTATATGAACTTTAGTAATCATAATTTCATAAAATAATTGTCTCATCTATAATGTTGCATAGAGGTATTGCATGTATAAATTTACTAAAAACAGCAATAAAAGAACATTTTGAAGTGTTACGATTACCAACTAAAAACACACGTGGGATGGTAATGTTACTAAAAAAAAATCTGTGACTACTACAACCTTAAATTAACTTGCAATATTTCGACTACGAATCAAAAAATTATAATTTATTCAAGCACAGTGTCATAGACTTGATGAGCCCAAGTATGAGATAAGGAACATGGAAGGTTTTCTATAATATATATACATTGCAATAAAACAACAAACAAAGATCATATATCTAATTCAATATTCTATAACACTATCATACGAACTAGTTCACAGTTCTCTATACATACATTCGTGGTGACCGATAACGTTCTGTGTGTGGTACGCATCCGGCAGGAACAGGCCGCTTCCTTAATCCATCATGTATTACGTCACTACCGCTCTCCTAAAATACAACTTAAAACGTGTCTCAGAAAACAAACAATTTAACATTGTCAATGAAAGTTATTTTGCTGGACAAACAACGTAATTCGTACACCTTTAGTTCGTGAAAATTTTGAACACTAGTTTAAGTGAATTGCTACAAAAGCAAAAGAACAATATCAACAAAAATGTACATTGACGCTTTTTTTGCAGACTCTCAAAGTTTATAGTTTGTATACTGATTTTGCCATAATATTTTCTTTACTTTTACTAAGTATAAGACTGTAAATGGCCTTAAAAAGGGAGTAATTTATAAAATTGCACTGCCTATCTCATATTAAGAAATTATTAAAGTTACTGTTCCTGCATCGATAAACGACTTAACCTATTAACGTTTCCTGTAACGGTATTACTGCTTAAGTGTAATTAGTACGGTGCGTAAAGAAATATTCCAAGTAGTAGAACACATCAAGAACCAGATCAAATCGGGATGATAGTAATTAGACAAGACTAACGGCTGAGAGTTGTGATTTCCGTGCATCACTCGGCTACCGAGGAACCGTTAATAACTCACTCAAAATATACTACTACGCGAGATAAACGTTGATACTATTGGCATGTTTTACATTAAACTACATTCGCATAATTGCGGTGTCGGTGTCAATCAGTATCAGATCTAATGACAGTCAACATTGGTTCCCATCCTCGCTAGCCTGCGGTTAAGTATGCACATACCCTTAAATTATTTATCTTAGAATGTAATAACGTCAAAGGTATGTTTCGTGACTTATACGTTTTTTTCGTTATTGTTTTATTAATTTAGGGAATCTTTACAAGCAAGTTTAACGATAGGGCAACGATGACCACAAACTCATGTTTGAATATTGGTACCTGCTGTCAGAATATCACTTCGAACAAATTACAAGTTTTGAAAAACTTATAACTAGAACAGATTATAAAATATATTGTACCATATGTATGATATGATATTACAACTTGAACGGTTTTGTAAGGGATGATCCTGGTTTAAAAGATTTTGAAGTACAGTTTACAAATGTTCATGAGATTTCAATAGAACTAATTGATACACGACCAAGATTGCGTTGTTTAATTTAAAATATATTGATGTTCAACTGAGTTATTTCGAATAGTTTCAATAAATGCATACAGGGTGGTCTTTAAGAGTAAAGGAGTTTATTTTTAGGAATTCAAGTTCAGGTTTAAAAATCAAACTCCATTAAAAATTAAACTTTCTTAAATTAAGATGGTAATGTTCTTTAACTATTCGGTTTATAACAGTTATCGTAAGTAAATTCATTTATTTTAGTAACTAAACAAAGCAAGAAACAACTTAAAAATAGTTTCCTGTTTATTTTCAGAGCAGTAGGCGCGTACGGACTGGCGCCATGGCTGCGTGAACGGTCATCATGCGCCTCTTCCGCGGGCCGAAGCGCAGGGAAGTGACCGGGCCAAGAGCCGTCGCAACGCCGTCTCCGTGCCGAGACGCCGCCTCTGCGGACGGAGCAACCATCACGTCGCAACTTACACCAGACTTCACACTTGTCACCGCTCTGCCAGCCATGGTTATGGAGGATGATGTCAAAGAGATGAAAAGAGGTAATTTACAGATAAATTTATCCAATACATGTACCATTGGACCAAATGTTTTCCATTAAAATCATTTTTGTCAAATTGACAATGATTTTAGTAGTGGCCCAGTTCGGGGCCTTTATACTCTAGGGAAGTGGTGATTGATGCAGTAAATATGAAAAAATTGGTAATAGCGTGGGTAGAAACAGGATAACATAATAAAACAACTATAGCAAAGCTGTATCACAGAGCATCTACACAATAATTAATCCTTAAAAATGTATGACTTTAATACACCTACTGTATAACACTGGAATTTCTAAACTCTGAAAAACTCAATTCAATATAAATTATTATTATTATTTTAATATTTTCAGTGTTTGCTACGTGGGGACGTCGCATGGGAAAAAAACTCGAAATGCTAAAAAAATCGGAAACTAAAGAAACTACCCAAGAAGCGCCATATACGTCAAATGAAGAAATAAACGACTTAAAGGAAGATACGGCAGTTGTTATGATTGGACAGTATAAGAAAAAACAACACTGGAAAATGGGACGAAGCAGTTCTGACTCCACATCTTTGAAAAAAGATATCGACACAGATTCTATCAAAAGTGGTTCTAGGGATAGATCTCCTAGCCCATTTAAGTCGTTTTTTCATAGAATGGGATCGACTGGGATGCTCAATTCAGCGAAATCACAATCTCTAAATATGAGCAAATCATCCAGTAATTATACAGTAGCTACTAACTCTAATTTATATCGAAGTTGTTCAACTTCACATCTTTCTACGTATGTAAAAGCTGATGATCCATCAGATGATATAGATTTACAAAATGAAGAAAACGAAAATAAGAACTCGCCTACAAAGCAAAACAATGTCTTACCGGAAGAAAGTTTGGTAACATCCTCAACCAAGGCCGTCAGTTGTGACAATATTAATAACCTAAATGATAACCAAACCAACAATGGTGCCTCTAAAAAACCTAATTTTCCTTATGCATTCTTGCGTTCAAAACTATCAGTTTTGCCGGAAGAAAATAGCATAGCTTCACAACAGCGGACTAGTTCTATGCGACTAAGTTTATCAGAAAGAATAGATAGAAAATCTCCAAAATTCCGAAGAGAAAAAAATTATCTTTCAAATTCACAATCTGAGGAACGATATCAAAGTAGTGATAGTATATCCATTCTCGACGATAATATGCACCTTAATAGTGCATTAAGAAAAGATTATGATTTTTCAAGAACTTCTATGAGGAGTATTAATGACACAGACGGCAATTTTTATCCTGTAGGAAGAGTTGATGATGTACCTAGAAGAGCGTCAATGATATCACATAAAACGCCTCTTGATTATGATCCTATGCTTATACCACGAAACAGAAATAGTTTACCAGTATATGAATATAGTTCTGTACTTGGGTCAATGCGAGACTTAAAAACTGAATTCACATCTTCTATGCAGAGTATTCATCATGGACTTGAAAATGCTGAAGTACAAACTCATCGCCTAAGCAATTACGTGAGTTCTAATGAATCTGGTTATGATAGTGATGGTCGCCCTACAGACGAACATAGCAATCATTCTCCACCAGGTTACTCAACTCACTTCAGTAACGTGTCAATTCACAGAGATCCTACAAATTGTGAAGATAAGGCAGGGAATTTTTCTAGGCAATTTAGTCTGAATCATAAAATTAATATTTCACAAGTTCAAGTACCAATGCGACGTAGTTCTACCCCTTGTGCACTATTCCCGGTAGAAAAATCAAATTCTTATGAATATCAAAATGAAAGTAGAGAAAGCATTAGTAATTTGTCTACTGACAATCAAAAACATACTATATTTGATCATCTTGACTCTAAGCCACCTCCACTTCCAAAGAAAACTATCAACAAAAAACCTCCTTTTGTATTCAAAACTATAACATTAGATGAACGAGTACAGACTAGAAAAGTTAAGGTGTTACATTCTCAAATAATTCCCACTGAACATTCACCAGCATATAATCCAAATAACATACATATAGAGTCTCAATCCAGTCTCAGCCAAGTGCAACCAATCTCTGCAACCGATATTTTTGGCAGAGGACCATGTACCAAGCGTTTTAGAAAAATTAGGCTTTTAAAATCAAGATTAGACGAAAGTCTTGGTGTTTACCTTGCACAGCATAGAGTAGACTTTGATAGTACTGGTTCAAACTATGAAGTTAGATATATTGTAGTCAAGTTAGATTTTGATGGGATAGCTCACAGAGATGGTAGATTAAGAATAGGCGATGAAATAGTTAATGTGAACGGAAGGGTTTTGAGGGGCTTGTCTTCATTAAAAGAAGTTCAGCATGTAGTTAATTCTTGTTCAACGGAGGCTACTCTTGAAGATGGGACACTATTTCAGAGATATCAAGTTGACCTTGTAATGGCACATGACGAAGTCACTCCTATAACACTGAGTAGAATTATAAACAGTCAACCTATAGAACAGAATAGTGGCATATTGCCAGCATCAAATGTTCCACCAGATATAATTTCTCAAACTGTCCATAAGCCCGCACCATTAAATCAAATCACAATAGAAACTCATTTTCCTGCCGACGCTCAATTTCATATGAAAAACATGAATAATACAACCAAAGAACGTTTAAATGAAAATATTAAATATGAACATAGTAGCAGTAGAACCGATCTTTGTCAGAAATGTGAAGATGGAATTCATGCTAATAGTGATCAAACGCAATCAAATCCAAAGAGTGACGATGAGAAATTGCTTGAAAGACATTGTTACACTCAATCTTCATCGTTGCAGAATATAACGAATATAGAAATATCGTTACAATCTTCATCAACCGCAAAATCAAGCAATCAAGGTAATAATTATAGACCAATATCATTCCATAATTCTCGACCACCAGCCGTTCCTGCACCATACGCCATTTACAATGATAACACCACGAATGAAATTAAAGAAAATTTTTCCCATTATATAAAAAATGTTCCAAGATTGTATCAAAACAGATCATTTGAGAGCATCCCAGAACAATTAAGAAATAGCAGCCGGAGCAGATTTTTTAACAGAGTTGGATCACAGCGATGCCCTACAAATCCTGCCCCACATATGTCAAGACTTCAACAGCATTCTTCTGGAACAAATAACCAGGTACACCAACAGCATGGAGGTCACTATGCACACAGTTCGATACATAAAGTTGAATTTTGGAAGGGTCCGGGACATAAAAGTCTTGGTTTTAGTATTGTAGGCGGAATTGATTCACCCAAAGGACACATGGGTATATTCGTTAAAACAGTTTTTCCAAATGGTCAAGCAGCTGACCGAAGTACTATTTTTGAAGGTATTAAATTATTTTATTATATGGCATTGTACCTAATCAATGTATAAACAAATAATGCAAGAAATTAATATTGTGGTTTTAGGTGATGAGATCTTGTCAGTGAATAATGTGCCAACACGTGGACTGAGTCATTCTGGGGCTATATCGCTTTTCAAGCAAGTAAAAGAAGGGAAAATTGAACTGACGCTTTCAAGAAGAAGGTGAGTGTAAGATTGTTATTGTGTATTTGAGTTAAAACATAATTAATATATTTATTATTTAAAAATAATTTTTAAAATGAGAATCACAAAATCAATATAGGCCCATAATAATAAAACTCTTATTTGTATATTAACAATAGAACTTACTTCTAAAGAGATCACAATAGTTTACTATATTCTAAAATTTATTCACCCTCAATTATTGCTTTTCGTATAAATATTCTGTCAATGTAAAGGCTTCAGTGGGGATATTGGTCATGATGGTTTGTTTTACGCAACATGTGCATTTATGACATCTATGTGTACTCGTATGTATCTCATATATATATATATATGTATGTATGTAATCATGTTTGTATGTATGTATTCATATTATGCGTGTTTACTGTAGACATATGTATTAAGTATATATATATATTGATTATTACTTAGATTATTTCTTACTCAGATACACTTTTGAGTACCCAAAATCAAATTACAGAGTAACCGTACAAAACTTGTCTGGAATAGATCGCCGTGGGCGATAAGACCGCCTATTGTTATACCAATTGTAGTTTTACATGTAGTTGTGACTGTCATTTTTTTATTTTATACTTAAGTGGTGTTCATTAAAGCTGTATAAATAAATAATATTCGAAACATGAGAACATTTTAAGGTACGGCAGGGGTACTAACTTTTAAACTCTCGTGCTTCATGATAGAATAATTATTTTCACTGGAATTAACGGGATCACTTATTTCTTCTTCTTTTGATGAATGACAATCAGCCGGATCAGCTATTTCTGCCAATGTCAAGTATTTCAAGTCTTCAATTCTAAGTCTTCGAGTCTTCAAGTCTTTGTCGTGATGGAATTAATGATAAAAAATATAAAAAATGTGGATGACATGAATTGGGGACCGTCTTTCGCAAAAACAAAAAACGATCTCCGATCACTTATTTAAAGGTATTACATACCACTGACTTACCTGACGTTTGGCAATGTCAGTGCAACCTGGTCGATACGTCAGGCAAATCAGAGGTATGTAACACCTTTAAATCAGTGATCGCGTTAAAACCCGTGAAAATAATTATTATATGGCAGGAGTACACAAAATAAAAAAAAAAACCAAAAACAATTCGAGAGCAAAGCAAATTATTTCCCAATAAAATTAAATATTCTTAGGAATTCTACAATATATAGAGCAGTTAGCATAATCATAGTATTCTTTTTACATTTTCCAGAGCACCCAGGTCAAGATCCGTGGAACC
Organism: Hyphantria cunea; assembly: GCA_003709505.1. Lineage (NCBI taxonomy): Eukaryota > Metazoa > Arthropoda > Insecta > Lepidoptera > Erebidae > Hyphantria > Hyphantria cunea. The sequence continues at coordinate 3,134,872 of PKRV01002605.1, read as the reverse complement.
TCTGGGCCATTTTCGTAGTGATGCTAAAAGGAATTAAGACATTATTCCTCTACAGACAGTGGTGTCATCGAGTGCAATAATTCGTATAATTATTTTAGCCAAAGGCAAAACTTTGTCGCTTGCTTTCAGTACCGGTTTAATTATCACTGAAGCAAGTGAATGTTATTTTACGATATTACTATAAATATTGATATTGTAACCATAAATATCAAGTATGTTAATGTTCTATTGTTGTAGTAATACCAATTGTATGTCACTTTGTATATACAAGATTATTCTTACTTAGTACTAAAGCCCAAATACCCCAACCATATGATTAGAAGAACAATAAATAAAACAAAAAAAGAAAAAAACTCGCTAAGCTATCAGCTGATATTGACGCACCCAATGCGGCAATGATCTCTTGCTGCATGTGCTCGTAGGTAGGTATCAAAAACATTAGCCACTTTGGTCACCACGTCAGGCCTCCGTTTCTCAGGGACTAAATACTGTATTTTATTTAAAACATATTAATAAATATTTCTACTGCCGATTCTCAACAAACTAGTTTCAAGTTTTGTACTAAGTAAGAATAACCTTCTATATGGCATTATATATGTACGTAATAACCATTGTACGTCATGTTTATTAATTAACGCTAATTTTTGTTAGCTTTCGTGTAATAAGACTGTGTATATAATTATTGCTAATATAAAATTTGTTGCAGTACGGTATTGTTAAAGTTAGAATTGCTAGATCTCGTTATTCGCTGAACCTGTACATAGTATTAGATGTAATAGAACTTTCTTATAAGCTACAAAACACTATAATCCCTGAAAACCGTTACATGACAATTTATTTTCAATCAGACTGATATATTTAATTTAAGTACCTTTTTAACTGCCAAAGCATTTTAGACTTAGCCTAAAAACTGGAAAGACTTTGTAATATCCCTAAACATGCTTTGTCCAAATGCAATGTCCTCACAAGAACATATGATTACATTAAGGATACTTAAGACATACTTCTTCTTAGTATAAACCTTAATTCTTCACGAAAAAAATTGCCTTCTGTGTAAGGTCTAAAACATTTTTTTCTTTTCGTTTAAATCGAACATATGGAATGTATGATATGACCTTGAGCTATCAGACTCAATTCCAATCAACGTTTTCCTTAATTAATCATTATCTAAATATTTGTAACTTTTCTGATTGTGGTACCAAATATATATATATCATCAATCCAGCTTATTTAATAGCTATACTTAAAGCAAATAAAGGTAGTTTACAATATGTACGTCATTTACTTGCTTACGTTAGCTAGAACGTAGAAAAATACTTTGTAAAAATCATTTCACATTTTAATGCATTATTTATATCCCATGCGACAAGCATTTTAGTACAATAATGTGATACAACTTAAGAGCTGCAATCCATTGAATTTGTGCATTCTGTTTAAATTTATACTCCTTTAACACTTCGCATACTTGTGATAACAGTTGTAAATTATCCATCGAATTAGCTCCGTCCATTAATATTATTACATCAGTAAACTGTTTTGGAAGTATTTACTTTACTCGTGCTCATTTATAAAAACTGTTTCTTATAAATTGATGATTGTTTAAGTTTTTAACGAACTACGAGTATACCTCATTCACAGTACATTTTGCAAGTTCTGTTTGATGTATATGAATTGTACTTCGATGCTTCTAAAATAAACGTGGTAAGAAATTTGTCTTTCATTACACGAAACCCACTCTCTGATTAAGCGCCGAAAAGATTGACCTCACGCATGTCTCTACTGACTGCTGAACAATATTTTAAATGGTTGAAAAGAATAAACAACAGATTAATCATTTTTTTAAATATTTTATTTCATTCATGCTTTCCATAAGTCAAAATTCGAACATAATTCTTTGAATTTTTTACTTGTAACTGTTTAGTTTCATTAGTCTCAGGCTATTACACCTAATGAGGTCTTGCTCACCTAATTCGCAACAATGGACGTGACTTTCTATGATTTTATACAAAGGTTAAACATCAAGCAATCTCAAGAAAATTTACAAGCTGCTTAAGGAGAGCATTAGCAACAATTACTTATTGGTTTCGTGAATTTGAGCGTGGTCGAGAGAACTTAAACAATGACCCAGCCGAACACCAACTGTAGTAACTCATGAAAAAGTCATCAGGGTAGAGTGGCTATTGCGAGAGAATAGACATATTACACATCGAAAGATCAGGCTGAACTACATATTGGATCACAGGCAGTTTCTACCATCCTGCATGAACACCCTAAAGTTAGGAACCTTGCTTAGCGATGGATCCCTCATTCTCTCACCGATGAGCGAAACTGCCATTGTGTTGTTTGGTGAAAATTTTTGTCAGACAAGTTCGCAAAACGTATTCTCAAGTCTTACAACTGACGAATCATGGATTTATAGCTACAATCCTCTCCCGAAGCTGCAATCCATGCAATGGATTGCAGCTTCGTGAGAGGATTGTTCGTGAGAGGCTTTAGCTTGAAGGGACGATTTGCTGCCAAAAGTTGTTCGCGGTAAGAACGTTAATAAAAATGATAGCGGTTTTTTCGACTCAGTGAACCAGTAACAGTAATTCTGCTAGAAGATCGTAGAACAGTTACTATTGAATGGTATAGCGAAGTTTTTCTGTCTCAAGCGTTCGGGGAGTCGGAAAGCGAGCCCCCAAGGAGCGGCAGCCGTGAAATTTTTTTCACCAAGATAAAGCACCCGCTTACACAGCTGCAAGAACTATGGACTATTTAACAACTTCGGGGGTATAAATGTTACTCCTTTCTCCGATTTAACTCCATGCGATTTTTTTTTCAACGGTCAATTTAACACTACAGACGAGGACGTCGAAGAAGACAAGACACGTTTTTAAACGTTTCGAAAGTTGGTTCACCGGAATGCATAGGTGTATTGGGATTGCAGGGGGATATTTTGAAAAGCTGTAAATTATTATTTATTAGTAATATTTTTTATTTTTTCTCCTTTCTATTTCACTATTTTGGGAACAGCCCACGTATTAAAATATAGATAACATCAATGAAAAACGTCTTTACGAAACTAAAGCAATGTTATGCGCCTATGCAATTCTCTTACAAAATGTACTACCAAATGATACAACCCATATATGTTATGCCTGTTCCTTACGATGCCGTAGAGTTAATTGATGCTCAGTAAATTTTCTGTAGAATGAAATTGCCATAATCTGGCTTGCCTTGCTGTATTTATGCATTCGCATGATAAACGCTAAACAACGCTAAACGCGCTCAAGATAAACGTAGACAAGTTTATTTTCATCTGCATATTCATGTTTTAATATACGATAGCTCTTAAATGGAATTAATGTGGAATAATTGGCTTAATAGCTGCCTATTAATATTGAAATCAATTTCTAGTTATCTCAGTGACAATGGTGGTAATTTACTTGATGTCATCACTTAACTAAAATTCACTAAAATTTGAGTTACTCATTTTAAACCATAATTTTCTTTTGCTATTGTTGTGTTATACGTTTATAACGTATAACGTGCGGCTTAAAACTTGACATGTCGCACTAAACTTGGACGTCATAATTATTTCTTGTAATTTAAAGTATAGTTTAGTTTTTTTTTACTAATAATCAAACGTGTACCTTAAATCAACTTTTAGTCGGTTCACACGACTAAACTAAATATCGTGAAAGCTGAGATATGATATTGAAACATGAACTGTAAGCAGATGAGATTAAAGTATATAATCCAACAACAAATTTTAGTGAATTTTAGTTTCGTGATGATAATAATTGTATGTTGAAACAACCAATGTATTTTAAAAATTTGAAAAGCCACGAGTTCTGTCGCCTATTCGGCAAGTTGCTGGCGTTTATTGACTGGCAGTACCTACGTGATGAACTTACAGATTCTGCAGCCGGATTTTAGTCTATAAAGAAATGATCAATACCAGTCACTCCTTATGTGATACTAACTGGCAGTTCATTACAAATTGATCTCTGCTCATACTTCTTTTAGCGAGAACTTTCATTGTTATTTTCTCCTAATTTCAGTATTATTGGCAACGGACTAGCTATTTTAATTACGAATACATCAATGAAGGAAAATTATTAGAGGAGCATTGGAATGACAACGACTAACGAGCAAAGAAGCCCTAACCATTTACTTTTAAGTCAATTTAGAATTAAATTACATTACCTTTCTTCCTCAGAGTCTTTTTGTTAAACCAGGTAAGGGGATGGTAAGTCTATGATGATACAGCTGGAATTTGATTTTTACATGGAGCGATTGAAATACCACCTGTAGCAATCGCTACGTGTAGTTGCGGTCTTATAAAGTACTACAGCGGTATTCCAACAAAATTTTGATTTAAGCTAGGATTTGAGCTGGAACGGCAAATACTAGACGTAGAAGTACATAGAAATAATGAGATTAACTAGTGGATACCTACAACTTTTTTTCATTTAAATTCAACATTTAACAGCGATAGAGTTTTAAAGATGGTTAGTACTGCAGAATTTCCCCATTGATCTTGTTGTAAAAAAGCTATCAGTACACTTTTTTATATTAAAGTACAGAATAAGAAATCGATTGTATATTTTTTTTACTGCAAATCGCTACCTTTTATCAACTTTATTCGTATATTGATCTAGCAAAAAATTGTCCCCTTTAACTTTAAATATTCATGCGCTTAGCGAACAGAAAATAAAAAAAAATAGTGAACTAAAATAATTTAATTACAAAATTAAGAAGAGAATTAATGATAATAATATAAATAGTAATAAAGGAAGTAAAAATATTAAATAAAATAAAATTATTTTCCATGAAATAGACTATGACTTAATGACATTATAAATTCAAGTGTAATTATGATTGACTTGCTTTCAGTGATATAGGTATATAGTTTGTTCATCTTATATATTCTTTGAGATGATTAAACTCTACATTCATATGAAACTTAAACAAATAAAAACACAAAACTGTAGACCTAAAAAATCGAAGATTGTGCAAATAAAATAGAACACATTACAGACGAAATTATTTTATCTTTTTTACATAAATTTATCAGTTAAACTAAATTTCAACAATATTTTTGAACTATACTAACTTTATATTAAATAAATTACTTTCTTACGTGATGGCCTAAGATGGTTTAAATCAATGCCTAGCACCACTAGAATGATAGGAAGATGTACGGCCTTATGAAGAACCTATTTTTATAAATATACTAGTATTTTGGAAAATTAAAATACAAGCATCACACAAAGAAATCAGAGTGCGTCGATTTTGATATTACAATGTCACAAAGAGTTCATCACCCAAACAAACATCAAATTGCAGATATGAAGAAGTTTCATATGACGCGGCAAAGCTTAAAAATGCATTAAAAACTGTAAAAACTTAGATTTTCTGATGCACAGTAGATACAATAGAAAGGTTTACAAAACAAAAATAATAACGCGCATACATAAAAATTAATAAGAAAATATAAATTTTATTTGACATCACACAAAAGGGCAACTCCTCGTAAAACCCAATGGTCTGGGTTCTTTATTGTAACTAACCACAACGGAGTGATAAAAGTCAATCCTGTGCGTACCGGCTTCTTGTAAACCGGACACTGAAATCAAAATAAATTTGTGTCCGTAATGTATACATCTTAGAGCAATTTTATTATCACTACATATTATACAATAAAGTCCTACGCCGGGGCTGTCTGACTTTCTGTTCCTTGCTCAGCTCAACAAAAAGCTATTACACAGATTTTATGCGGTTTTTACCAATAGATTGATTCTCGGGGAAGGTTTTTGGCTGCAATTTTTTACCCATAGTCGTTAGGTTCTAGCGGTTAAATAATTTTGATTTTAGTTTTTTAGGGGAAAAAACAGTAATAAAGTAGAGAACAATAATAAAATAATAAACTAAAATAATATAAAACAATTTGTAACCATTGACAGTGGGCCGAAGTACAAGTTATTTGAGATTGTAAAAGTTTCAAGAATGTACGCGCAATGCTCCGTGTGCGCTCTTAGGCTGAAATTTATTCAGCATGCTAAGGCTTTGCTTAGACTTAGCTCACGAGTTAACAATTATTGTAAATGTTGCATTGAATTTTATAGTCATTATGCTTAGCTCAAGCTGAGCTGAAACTTTTGACTTAGCGATTATCCAGGTAGAAAAGCAATCTACTTTGAAGGGGTTGTAACAGACGTCTGTAAGGGCATGCCAGGGTCAAAGTAAAAGTTCTTTTTAGAAATTAGTAACGTTATTTGCGATTAAACTCGAGACAATTTCAAATATTGTCAAGACATTTGACAAGTCAAAGATACGTTTTATTTTACTTATACATGGGTTTTTTGCTCTTTTTACCCCAAAATCAATGAAAAATAACGGTATTTTTTTTTAAAAGACATCTCCCGCATTAGGAATATACATTCCTGTGTCACGGGGTTCTTTACAAACATACATGAAACATACACAAAGTACACCCAGACTTAGAACAATAATTTATGGATCACACAAAGTATTGTCCCATGTAGGATTTGAACCCACAACACTTGGCGCAGTAGGAAGCGGTGTGGCGACGACTGAAATCACTAGGCCAACAGTGTAGTCTTGAAAATAGATTGAAAGCCAAACAGATGATACATTTTATAAGATTACTAATATTTTTTTTGTGATGTCGCAATGGATGACGGGACCCGTTTTGGGTGAGATGGGTCAATGCCTGTCGGGGGTGGCGGAAAAATGCAATTGTGATTCTCCCCCGGCTATATGCAAGCAAAAGGAATACCGCGGTGGTTTTTAGTGGGTAAGAGTCCGACAGACTCCTTCGCTCCTTCCCATTGGATCAAGGATATTCATGAGAATCATCCAACCCGTCAAAAAAAAAAGAGTTATGAAGTTTGGCATCCTGCATTCAGCATACATGTTTTTAATTAGATGAAACCATCAAAAACACTAAAACATGTATAGAGTACAACTAAGTCAAAGAACGTACCAAATAAAGTTTAGGATCTTTTGGTGCCGTAGAATTGATTGCATATACATGTACAACTGGCATCGCTGTATATAGGACTTTTAACGACGATTCGGTTAAGCGTTGATTGCGCCGATCCCATCCGGCACCGTCCATAAACAATCCATGGACGTATACACCTTCCTATGACAGTAAAAAAGTATACTGTATAAATAAATACAGAATAATAAATAAAATAAATATTTCGGATAATTAATACACAACGCCATCTAGTCCAAAACTAAGCAGAGCTTGTATCATGGGTACAAGACACCTGATATAAATACATAAATACTTTTTTTTGTAAATGCATACAATGCATACGCATTATACATAGAAAACACCAAAACTCCGAAACAAATATTTGCAGATCAGACAAACATTTAGTCCGACCCGGGAATCGAACCCGAGACCTCAAGCACAGAGTCGCTTACGCTACCATTGTGCCACCGAGGCCAATAAATGAGAAACCTTCATTTTTTATCTATTTTAATTAACAAATGTTATTAAACCTTTGAAATTGGAGAGGCCTATGTCCAGCAGTGTACTGCGATAGATATATGATTAAACCTTTTGTTTATGTTGAATAACATTATGAAAGTTTAAGTTAATAACAAATATTTAATGTCAGAGACTGAGTTTATACATATTTTTGTACCCTTGATAGCTGATTTTTATAATTTCTCATAAATAATAATCTAATACCATACTACCTTGGTATTAACTGAAACGGGTCATTACTTCTCGTTACCGGGTTACAGGCCAAATGGTAAAGTGAAATGATAGACTCCAACCGCCTAAGACCACCTATTGTTCTATAACGAGGTTTTATGTCAGCACTTCAAAACCTTCTCTTAAACTAAAGGATTTTGAAGGCACATTGATTAAAACTATTTTATCTTACCGGTGGCGGTGCCTTGATATCCTCAAGCAAAGATTTTGTAACATCGTTATGCAAGGCGACCATGTCAAGAGCCCAACCTTTATGAGCACGAGTCACTTCTTGACGCATCGCGGTCAGGAAACCTATCAAATGTTCCAATACAATATTACATACACTTACATATCGTACGTGTGAGAGTTGTCGCTTCATTAAAGTTTCCCTGGACTGTGAAAAATTTGGAATTTCTGTGTAGTCTTATAAATGGAACCATTACGAAAACAATCTTTTTCGTTCAATCAGTCAGATAAAGTGATCGGCCTACATAGTGATAGCCTTAGATAATGTATAATGTCATTTGATGTAATTTATGTACCTTTTTGTAGTGTCATTTAAATAATCTGAGGTGATAGCTTAAAATTTACAAACAAAACTATTGCGTGTACCTTGTGGATTGAAGAACCCTGTCATCCAAAATGAAAATGGTCTAGCCTGAAAACACCAAGTTGAAAACTGGATGTTTCTCTCCAAAAATTCCGTAAACCAGAAACCCAACGTTGATGACGACCACGAAGAAGTCAACCAAATCGTAGGTACTTTTGCATCGTAAATATTGTTCAATGAATCGCGAAGAGCCTGCCGAATATATTTTACCACCATTAAGAAATATATAAGTTTGTTGGGTTTTTTTTGTACATAATTTGCAATAATGTTTCCACGTTATTTCTCGTAGTATTTTGATAGAAAAAAATATTAATTTACATTATTAATTTGTAAAATCAGTTACAGACACAGTTGTAAATTTTTTGTAATTTTGACATGTTGTAAAACATTAAACATTAAAAACGTGGTTTCAAAAGAATAATTTGCAAAATCCTACTGGAAGGCGAAATATAAATAATGTTTGTCTATAAAAAATAACCTCATTCATGATGATAGTCCCGTCAATAGCGAGAAGTAAATCCTTTAATGTTGTCCGTACTAGATTTATGACTTTTTGCATTCGGTCAATTTCTTGGCGTAAGAAAATAACCATTGACCCTAGACTACCATAGTACCGTAATCTGAAAACAATTTAATCGTTAACTTCAATACGTTTCTCTTATATATTTTATAAATGTGCTAGTTTTTCCCGCAGTTCCGGTGACGAGTATGTCGGTTATCACGGTAAAGAGTAGCCGCCTATGTTCTTTTTCAAGAATCAAAGAATCTAAATTTCATTAAAGTTGGTGCAGCAGTTTAACTGTGTAAGCGTAAGTGACAAACAGAGAGAATTACTTTATATATGTTTTTTTTTTCATTTTTATAATACTAAGGTTGTGAAATGATCTAATTGCTGATAGATCAGTCAATAATATATACAATAATATTTGAATGCACATGTTACACAAAATGGTTCAACTTAGTATTTTTAAATCTATTTCATCATTTATTACGTATTACCTTTATGAGATCCAGAAATTTTATAATTTCTAATCCTATTTGCATGTTATTATTACCTTTCTTTAACTTCATGGGGGTCAAAACTTGGTGGTACTTTATCCAGCATTTCTTTAGTCTGCCTGTACACCGAAGCCTCGCGTGATTCACCCCCACCACCTCCTGATTCCTTGGGTTGAATTGATAATATTGTATCCAATAGTTCCTGTACTGTATTGCGTTGGTACCTGATATTATAAATTAACTTTAATTTAAACTATATCTTAACTAAAATTGTTCAAGAAAATATTAACAGAATCACAATATGCGTGCAACAATAATTGACGACGGCAGAGAAACAAGAAATTGTAACGAAGACCATGCTTATATAAATATATATTCCGTTACATAGCTCTAGTTCATGCATACATTGACTTCCCTGTTTGATTATATATTTATTTGGGTATATCAATAGTACCTTTAATTTATGTAGTGAATCCTGGTTAATTGGGATCTCAAGGGTCTAAGGATTTTGTATCATTTAAAGAGATTTTCATATATCCAGTTTTCAGTCCAGGTTTAAAATTATATTGGCTCATTTACCCTCGCTTATAGAGGTTAAATGTTAGGTTATTCTATTTCATAGGTAGAAATGTCAATAAAAATTAGTAATTTTGGTGTTATGAACTAACTATAGGTATTTATTTAATACTAGCTGACCCCCGCAATCTCGTCTGCCTGAACAAATTTGGTTAAGATAAATAATGTTACAGTGAGCCCACCTTAAAAGATAAACACATGCCACAGCGGAAGCTGTCAATGAAAAACTACCCCGATTTTGAAACATTCTTCATTAGTGCACCGCTCCGATTTGTCTCAGCGTGATTATATATAACCTTTAGTCTTCCTCGATAAATAGTATATCTAACACTGACATATTTTTTTAAATCGGAACCGTTTCCTGATATTAGCGCGTTCAAGCAAACAAACAAACAAACTCTTCGGCTTTATGTATCAGTATAGATATATTATGGACAAAAACAAAGGACGTGCGAAAGAAATCCAAACGTTGTAAATAAATGTCTAACTTACACAGGGGTGTAAGCTACGTAGTGTGTACATCTGGATCGAGTGGCCATTTTTTTATTTTTGCCAAACGATGAGATTCAAATGGAAATTAGTTAAAAATAGTCTAAACCTAAAGCAATGGGTCATAAATTTCTTAAGCCTAAATTAAAGCTGTTATCGCTGCAGGTGAGGTTGGCNGTCCAGCAGTGGACTGCGATAGGCTGATGATGATGATGATCATCAAATAACTCGGACCCTCAACTAAGATACTTGCAAAAAATGGCATAGCAATGTAGTCATTTTTTTTGAGGTTAAGTTAATAATTCCTTAAACCTTTTAAGAAAATCCTAAAACTATGTTTATGGCGATATAATATAGGGACCTTAATTCAGTAACTTCTCTACTGAGGAATCTGCAAAAATTCATTACTCTGAATAAATACGTAACTAAGAATTTAAAATATTTTAATTAAATCTTCTGTGAAATAATTAAAAAGAAATATTGAGACAAAAACCAATTGTTAAGAAATAAATAAAAGTTGAATTAACCTAAAACGTTTGAACTGAGGGACCAATGTTTTTTGGCTTTACTTCGGTCTTATTGCTAAAAGCAATCTCTTTAAAGTAACCTTTAAATGGACATATTAACAGGGGAAAGAAATGAACGAAGTATATTACAGTGTAGATGTTTTAAAGCTTTCACGGTGTTATAAATTTATACAACGAAAAACGATTTATTTTTATTGTACGTAACATTTATTACTATTACAGCGTGTTTATTATTTTTTAATTTTTAACTATTTTCAACTAATTTCCGCTTGATTCTAATATCTTCCCATAAAAATTTAAAAAAGGGCCCGATCTAGATGCACACCTACATTGTCCCAATTATAGAGATAAGCATCGATGAAAAAGTGCCGAGACTTCATAGGAAATCTCAATAATTGAGGTTTCTCACTTATCCAGGACAACCTTAACCAGGTTTCTCTGTATATTAAACTTACACTGTATATTACAATGTGCAATACTTGTAAAATATACTAACGTGATGTCAGCATTAGTATGCAAACCGTAAGCCTGCGGGGGATCAACAGTTTTCATCTTCTCAATTTCCTCGATATACTCGGGAATATTTTTGAACTTCATAATTCCATAGCCCTTATAGAACTGGAAATCGTCATCAAACAGCTGGTCTGTGAACCATACTTTAGTAAAGGTAGCGAGTAAACGGTTGTCAAAATCATCAGTTACACGTCCGCCATATTGTACTGCCGACACCATGTAACTAAAAAATAGCACATTATCTTAGAAGTAATTAAATGAACAAAGGTTCAGAAATTCAGTAGCAAGAAATCAAGAGAATCATACCGCACTGTATTCCAACTGGGGGTCTGTCCAGGCTCCAATGCGTCCAAATGATTTTGAACAAATAAACAACATGACAACCAGTCAGCAGAATTAAATTCGTAGGGAATATTCCACCCTAGAGGCCCAAATTTCCTCCGTTCTTGCACAACAGTATGCAGAAAAGATATGGTGTAAATGAGAGGAAGGTAAAATGGACTATCACTGTAATCCAGGAAATCTTGACTCATTGAATCATAGGTACGCATGAGACCGGCCTTTATGCCTAAAAAATTGAGTTTGATTATTATTTGAAATGAGTATTAAGTTGTACTAATATTCAAACAGAAAATTATTACCAGAAGGGGGCTCGCAAGTGTATTTTATAGACATTTGTAATAATGTAATTGGAAATGTTGGGTGCACTTCTGTAGTAATCCATAACCTGTAATGAAATTAATTAATTATATATTTAATATTTCGGACATCTAAGGCCGCTTACAAGAATTTTAATTAATTAATTTTAATTTTTAATTTTGTCAATGTTGTGATTTATCCAAGTTTATTAAATCATTACTATTTTATATCTTTATTAATTTCTTGCTATTAAAACATTTTAATCGTCTTTTTTACTTGTAATTTTGTTCGCTCGGTTGATGTTACTTTTTTCATTGTGCTTTCTGTGATCTCTTGAATGAGTATAGCAACCTAATAGCCTCCTAATCTGTTAATAATAGCAAATTATTGTGTATGCAATTACGACTAATCAAGATTTTTCTAAGATTATAAGACTTGGGTTGTACGATTTTAGAAAAATATTTATTTATGAAGCTATTATATAAGTAGGTACCTTAATTTAATAAAATGTTACTAAACATTGATCCATTTCATTAATTATTTTAATTACTAGTTATTTTTTGTGACATTTGTAATCCGTATCAAGCTATATTTTACGAGGAATAATTTCGCCTAACACAACACTAAAACGCTCTAGCGCTCCGCTGTCCGCTCCGCTGCCGCCGCCACTCCGTCATCGCTCCGCTCCCACCTGAGTTCGCAAACGCGGCCTAACAACATCATCTTGTTCCAAACCAAGCAGAACTTGTACTATGGCATCAAAAAAATACTAGACAACTGATACAAATACTTACATACTTTTTTTTTAAATATACACATATTTTCCATAGAAAGCACGTAAACTCCGAAACAAATATAAACAGATTATACAAACATTTGATCTCAGACCTCAAGCATAGCTGCCACTGCGCGACAGAGGCAGTCACACACACACATTATATTAATGAAATGCCACAAGTATAACATCTCGGCATTACACTCACAAATTTGACAAAATTATTCAAGATAGATTTTTTTAGACATATATGGAGTAGGGAAGTATGTCATATTTGGAATTATTAACGTACAGAAGAAGTGTATAAAAGCTAAATATACTAAAAACTAAAGTATTAAAATGTACATATTGTTAAAAGATATCACGTAAGACTGTAAAGATCCAGTATCATTTAAATCCGTTATGGTACAAAAGTCAATGACAATTGAAGTTGAATTCAAGACAATTTGTCTAACAAATGATCTCTCGTCAAATTAAAAAACCATGGTTACAAAAATGGCTATAAATTAAACATTAATAAGCATACTTGAAACACGATAAATAAAATCTCCATCGATCTGACCCTTGCAAAACATTTGTATTTAGTTCCAAATTTTGCAAAAAATTTTTTTTTTGTTACATCATTTAAAATACTTAAATAATAAGGGAACGAAATAAAAATAAATCGTTTTTAACTTTAGAGTATAGCAATAAACTTAAACTATAAATATTTTTAGGTTTTATTCTAAGATGTGATGCATTACCAACAGTAATGTTGAACATTCGAAATATGGAATTCAGCTCACCTGAACATAGGATGCACTTTCGACGGATCTTTCTCAAGTTCACCAAACTGTTCCATTACCTCAACCATGTATTCAAGACCCAGATGACAATTTTGTAGTAGCACCCATAACCCCTAATAAAAGCAGAAAATATTTAAAACCATAGTTTAACCCCAAATGCGAGTAAGTAAGTGAGCAAAGATGGTTTTACCTCCTTGAGACCACGATCAATAAGTTTTCTTGCATGTACCTCCTGACCTTGCCCCATAGATATAGACTGGCAAAGGTTCTCTAGACGTTTAGCAGTTATTTCGATAGACGGAGTTGGATCTGATCCCATAGCCAAAAAGCCTATTAGCGGCACAAGAGGTCGGGACTCCATTACTAATTGCTGTAATTGAATAAATAACACTAACATCTAGTGAACGTTGTATATGGGTAAACGTTGAAAATAAATTATAAATTATTTTATTTATAGTCATGATTACGAAGGATTTATTAAATATCATTTCAAAATTATTCTATGATCTTTAAAAATATTAGTTACCTCGTAATTCACTATAACAGCTTCAGAATATCGAGTTCCCATAGACGACATTACATATTTCCTGCACGATGAATGAAATCATTATATTAATACATTATGAAAAAAAAGTTAAGGTATTTTCATTTTAGTCATTCATTTTGTTATTGTTATTAACTTATTACTTCATTTACTACATAATATTTCTTACTGGCCTACAGGGATTTTGTAGCACGATGCCTACAAACGCACTTTATTAACTTCATAATACTTTCAAGCAATCAATAGCAACATGTCATGTCAATTTAAGACTCCCTGTTATAACTTATTGGACTTAAAAACGTCTCTATACAAGAAACTTACAAGCTCTGTGCCAGTGTTCGGTCAGGACACCAAGCACGTACCATCAATAATTTTCTGAACACATCCATACTGTTGTAACCGTCTGGAATAGATTCTTCCTCAGGTGCTTCTTTGTCAAACCTGCAATAGAATATAGGTAACTGTAGGCAAAGTATTATTTCGGTATAATATATACCGAAATAATACTTTGCCCAATTGCCACATTCACATGCCATGCTTTTTTAAATACTAAACCGAGCATGTCAGCAGAATGAAGTAGGGTATAGGATAAGATTATCCACAGAAACGTGCAGTTCCTGACGTATAGCTTGATTGGCAAAACCCTATAAAATTAATTGAAAATAAATAAAAATAAAATCTAAATTAAATCAAAATAGATTAAAATAAAAATATCGTTCCAATAAATTCCTATAGTATATATATGTTCAGACTAATTCTGACCGTATCTCAAAATAATCTAGTATTCATTTTACTTACATGTATAGAACACAAACTGAATGAAGACAAACAGTCAAAGTGTTTGTGTCTCTTTCGTTACTTACCATGACTTCCAGCCCTTTTCGTTATTACTAACTTGATTGAGTATGTTACTATACTGACGTAAAGTAGATAGTTGGACTAAATTAAGCCAGGACATGTCAGTAACCCACTTAAATGGTTTAGGTGGACAGGCATTGAGATCCAGTGCAGCACCACCTAAAGCAATTATTTTAAGTTTAGTCTTTTAATTTTAAGCTTTTAATGATATACATATATACACATCTTATCTTCTATATAAATAAAAATGAATCACCGAAATGTATGTACGCGCATAACTTCCGATCGAATGTACTAAATTGGGCGATTCTTTATTTATGCGTTTGTTATTGTTAGGACAAGGTTTGTATAGAAGAAAGGTACACGAAAATTGGAAATGTTATATTTTTGAAGTCTACCACTGTACACTACTTAGGGGAAACTGAGGCGAATATTAAATACTAAAACATTTTTTTCTAGAAATTTAGAAAATATTCACGAAAAAAAAGTAATGCGTTCTAAAGTTCGCCGGGGTCAACTAGTAAAGTATAGATATAAGTTATTTCTTTTAGATTTAACTTCTTTTAGAAACTAATTATTTTTCTGAGTCTGGATTTTCCTTGTGTCCGTTGCAAATGCAAATTTATTGCTAAAAAGCATTTCTTTCAGATAATTTTAGATGTACGAATCAGCTGTAGGGGTGAAGTCATGGGTTGCCGGAGATACCAGAATGATCTCCGTCCTCCATAAGCGCAAGCCTGAGGGTGACAGATAAGGCTATCTGTCACCCTAGCAGAAGCAGGCTCGGGTGGAGGCACGCACGCTGCGGAGCGTGCGCGCCAAGGGAAATAGTAACGGTAACATCGAGGTTACCACACAGTAGGGGGCCATATACGTTGGTATATGGCCCCCTACTGTGTGGTAACCTCCATGTAGTAGGTGGCCCGAGGTACGTCGGAGTTCCAGGGTTTTCTTTTCTAGGGTGCACCTGGTTCCCCGGCTAATAGTACCCCAGACGGCGTGCGGTTTTAGTCGGTTCGAGTCCGACATGCCGCGGGAGGTGGTATCCGAGGGGATTTCCGAAGGAGGAAAATAAAAAATAAAAAAAGGTTCAAGTCATGGGTAATATACAATAAAAATACAAATTCTAAAGATGTCTAAAATGTAATGACCCTTGACCATATTCTTAAAAATAAGCAAAGTAGATATGGCTCTAGTTATGAACAAAAAAAGACCTTTGATGAAGTTCTGGAATTCGTCGAATGTTATGTATTCTCTCTGCATGTCTATCTTCAATGTTAACAACACGAGAAACAGATACTTGTGCTTCTCGTAAAAGCCTCGGCAGATGAATTTGAATACGTCGAATGTCTAGCAAACATAAAAATCAGAATAAAAATAAGACTTCGTTAATTCGATTAGATTATTGTTTAGATTTTAATTATTCTATAGAGATAGATAGATGTTGAAATTAAGACAAGTCTTCTGTTTTAAATTTTTATAACCTGTGTTTTCTTTTGGGATTAGTAGGCTAAATGGTAAATTTGTCTCATCAAATACTAATTTAGTTCTTGCGGTATGCTTATTTTGTACCTATTACAAACTAACTGTCAGTGACATACCAGTAAAGATACTGATGCCACTTTATTGAGGAAAGTTAACCTATTTTTTTGATGATGTGGTTGGATTTTGACACTTTGTTCAACCACAAACCACGCGATGGTGACAAATGCGGAGGGTTCTACCCTTTTAAAAAAAATAGTCTAATTATAAATCTACATGCACGAAATATATTACCAAGTAATCAATAATGAATCCGATCCTTCTAGAAGTAATCGGGCTTGGCTGGGATCGTTCCATTGATATATCGAAACGTTCTAGAAACTGCGCTAGCGATGTCTGGTACATGTTGCAGACAAGTGACATGTTGCACACTAAGAAGTACAACACTGAGCCGCGCGTCGCCACTGGTCGATACTCTTCACGAGCCAGATTGATTTTATTCTCAGTTTCTTTTGCAACGTCTAATTTCTCTCGCACCTAGTCGTGACAATAGTAATAAAGTTATTTTTATATACTTATCTTAGCTGTCCACTTGCTTAATTAGTTAGTTACTTAAAAAGGACATATGGTATCTTTAACTGCAATATAAAATTCTGCATACATTCTATGAGTACTGAAAAGTACACCTCTATCAGGAATAATTCCGTATTTTTTGAGAGCTTGATTGAATAAAATCTAAATCACGGAAAACAAAACTAAATATTGACGGAAATAAAGTAATGATTTATTATTAAATATGTAAAAAAAATACCTGTATATGCCTTTGTCGCGGCTTCTGGCGTAAACGACTGGACTAATTTCAATATTTTTTGTGACTGTTTTCAATAACCTTTCTCTAGTTAGTACTGAAGAATCTTTGGCTTTTTTTCAATATGATTGTTTTAATACTTGTATTGATAAGCAGGATTACTTTCTTTTTATGGAAAACCAAAACTTGTCAAACAAAGAACTAGTTCAAGTAAATGTGGACCGCTTCCAATAACCTATCCCTAATTAAAACTCAAAAATGGTATTGAAAACGTCCACTAATGTTAGGTAGCCAATTATCGAGGATCGTTATAGGCTATATAACATCATGTCATGACCAACAAGAGCTGCACATCAAAGACAAAGACGCAGACAAATTTACTTGGGTCAGCTAGTTATAATATAAACGGATCCTAAAAGGTGTATTTTTGTACTTACTTCCGTTGCTGTAGCCTTTGTAACATTAAGCACTTGAATCAGAGTAACGTCTTCTACAAGTGAACCTTGTATAGTGGTCAGTTTATGTAAAAGATTTGCTTCTAACTCTTGCATCTTTCGACGGTTAGCAGTAACGTCCATTATAAGTTGAGTACGTTCTGCTTCCATTTCAGCTTTTTCAGTTAAAATTACACGGCCAAGCAGTTGGTCCTCCAAACCTATAAAGTGTTATGTGAATATGAATATTTATGTAAAATAAATATTTCATAATATTCATACTCTAAAATGTTACTTATTAGACTATAATATCATAAAGTTAAGGATGCGTGTACATTCCATCTCGCTGGAATGCCTTTTCTGCTTCATTCTCATTCATTCATGAAATCCAGAAGATTTCGACTATGTCAGTTGAACATGTCAGCATATAATAATACAAGTCATAGTTAGTCACTTAGAAAATTTCAAAGCGTTAGTTTTTGTAATTATAGATATAGAAGAATTTTAAAATTTTCTTACCCTGCATTGTTACAGTAAAGTCTATGATAGAAGTTCGAGCTGAAATCTCAGGCGTATACGCCGGATTAGGTAGTTTTGTTGTTATATATATTTTATGGCCAGCGGTCACATCAATCTCTTTGTCTCCTAGTTTCACCTTAAAATTTTATTCATTTAAAGTAACGATTTTTTCAAAAGGATTGTTATATAGTTTATTTTACCAATTTTAACACAAATTAGGCTTTAGGTACACACTTTATATGAGGATCCAATTTTGATATAATTTTTTTCTAGTACATTATCTAGCACTGGATCTAATTCCTCGGAAACATCTTCTATTAACATAGCCCTGCCTAATGAGACACAATCCTCCACGTGGTTCCTGAAATTTTAAAAAACAATGTCATGTCAAACACTATTTAGTGTGGTTTTAATCGAAAAAAGCATGCATCCCAAATTAATACCTAAATTATGTAATGAATTTACAATATCATACAAAAAAATACCTTATATGTGGCAGTTCTTTATTCTTGTGCTTGCTCTAATAATTTTTCCTACTATTTTTTAATTAATTAGTTTCTTTCTATAGCTTTTATTCATATGATTAGATAAAAAATATAGCAAAGCATCATTTTCATATTTCCAAAATTATTGGGAACTACCTTGTAGTAAAAAAAATGAGTGAAAAACAATGCAAATTTGTAACAAATTTTAGGACCAAAACTAACATAACATAACACACATTAATTATCCCCTCCGCTGGCAACGACTCGGTTTGCGCGGGAAGCCCAGCATCGATTCTAAGGGGAGTCCCCAACCTTACCCCCCAAGCCACTAGACACTAATGCTGCTCGATGATTTTATAGAAAAACCCACTAAGATATATATGTTTTGGATTCGCTATAAAATTTTCTACCGATTAGTATATACATACTCTGAAACTTCTGTTAATATTTCTTAGAGGTAGATATTTTTGAGAGTATTTACCTAAAATATTTGTGATTAAGTGTCGTCACGATTAGATCATTTAACTTTTCCATGTTTTTAATCCAATTCTTGCCCTGGGTCTGTGGATCAATCAGAAGTGGAAAACGAGAAGCCTTGGTTACTATGATACCATTTTGAATTGATAACTCGTCTGTGGGCAAGCCAAATAAGTTCCATTCTCCAATCTGTAAAATTTTCAAACTATAATATAGCCAGTTCAATTACATTTTTTATGTGCACGGTTCGTAGAGTTCTGCGTGGGTGTCTACAGACATGGAGGTGTTAATTTTTAACAACTTTAACTAAACATGTAGATGAATTAGAACTCTATTAAATATAATGTATTATAATGCATTTCTAGTTAAATCTAAAACAAACAAACCGTAGAAGTGTCTGTAAGTTGATCTGTTATATTTAAATTCATAGATACTGGTATTTTCCTTTTCAGTAATTCAGCCAACCAGTTGCCTACTATCAACGAACGAAATTCTTGATTAAACGGCCCAGAATAAGATAAAAACCTGTAAATATTTGTAATAAATATAATTTAAGAGATATCATGTCTGCGTGTATTTCCCAACCTACCCTATACCGCTAGACTTCTTATTACTATTGATTTTCTTGGTGCGTTCCAGTTGTTTTTTGATAAGTACTTCAGATTCACGATCGACTAGATGCCGTATTTTTGGGTAATGCGTCACTTGTAACTATTTACAGATTATTTTAAGATAAATACTTAAAGAAACTAATCGTCTAAGTGGAATCCAATGCTTTATTTATTACTTTTATTTTAGAATGATTAACTTACCCGCACAGCAACAATACATCTCCAACGAGGCGTTCTATTTCCGATTTAAACAGTGCAGACTGTTCTGTCCATCGAATGCGCTCGCCACTGAGACCATTAATGAGAGCAGTTGCAGCGTCCATTTTTTCCTGACATCTGGCTGCATCGTCCAAAACAGCTTGTTTCAATTCCATGGCTTCATCAAACTGATGCTGGACATCAGCTAGTTCTTGCTATTCAAATTAAATATTAGCTATTATTAGTATTATTACTATTATTTATTACTATTCAGCTGGTCCATATATGTTCTATATTTACATTATTTTCTTATTATTTTTATTTGAAAAATACCTCTTTGGCAGCCAGTTCCGCCTCTGCTGTATCCAATTCTCTCTTGGCTGCTTGGTATTTACCCTGCATTATCGCCAAATTTGCTTTGAGCGGTAACACATCCTTATTTACACTATAAAATTGTGCCATCGCAATAGTCCACGAAATCAAGCCGGCGACGTTACCACAAGCTACTTTAGCAGCTTCAAACGTGTACTGGCTACAAATAATATCAGGAAATTTGTTAACTAAAGTAAAATAAATACCCAATAATAATATGCTTTAATAAAAGGAATAGGAAAACTTTTTATTTTTTTAAATTATTTGAAATGTTACAGTAAGAACATTAATTCAAATATCCAACTCATAAAGTAACATTTAAAAAATGTAAATAAATAACTTGTTTAATAATTGTAAAAACTCACGGAAATCTGAAGTATGGCGTTAATAAATCTATCATCTCCGCATTAATTTCGTCTTTAGGATAATTCTTCAAGTTACTTAGAAATCGTGCGTCTGCCATAACCTGTTCATAAATCATAAGATACATTAACTTAAGTTAAATAAGTTGAGTTCTAAATAAAATGATTATTATATTATATTTTTAGAATAGATCTAAGAAGTGTAAGATCGGATTTTTCGTTTTTAAACTTGACACTACTTTATAATCCAAATTTTTATTTATTTAATTTTTATTAATTTTATTGTAATCTGTGGAAAAAGAAGAGTTTTATTTCAAACTGAAGTTGTTTCTCTCACTTCCAAACAAAATTGCAATGCACTTAAAGCTACGTTATTTACTACCTTTATTGCCATAGTCCACTTGTGTAGTTTATCTGGGTAGACCACAGCCAATCATTTTTTCCCGTGGTTTACCTAGGTAGAGCATGGGCCTCTAGTATCCTCACTCACTCGGTGAAACACAGCGCAAGCGCTGTTTTACACTGGTTTTCTATGGCACCGTGGTATCGCTCCGGTCGAGCCGACCCATTCGTGCCGAAGCGTTGCTCTCCCACGGCAAGTCAAGTTATTTGAATTTTAAAAAAAATATTGCCTGCCTTCCCTTTCAAATTTTTCGAATTAAGTTTAATTTCTAGGCTGGTAATAATATTATTTAGATTTTGTTGCTATTGTGTGCATAAATTGTTCAATCCAAAGATCCTAAAAATTTTTACATGGCAAATGATACACCTAATATTATTAATACACGCAATAAAATATATATAGTTTTGGCCTTTATTCCGAAATTAGTCAATTATTTAAAGTAATACTATTACGAGTGCTGTTATATAAATTTAGGCGGCGCTAATCACTTACCATCAGGCGATATGTCTGCTCGTTTGTCACCTCTATCATAAAAAAACTGAAATATAATTATTTTATTGATACTTCGTTTTAGTATCAAAGTTGTATCACAGGAGAGTACACCACAATTGAATAAGTTCTATATATTTCTGGATTCTCAATACTTTTGTGTTTAAAATACTTGCTATGCTTTCGTATTTCCACGTGGTTAACATTTAAATATTCTGGTGCTCCAAGAAAAAGAAATTGACCGAATAAAACAACAATATATATTTTTAATAGATTTCCCCAGTAGATTTTTTTACAAATGAGGACAGGAATTAGGAGATCTACAAAAGAACCTAGGTCACTGACATTGCCTGGAGAGTTACCAAACTAGAGGAATGGGGCCGAAAATTTAAAGAGTGGTAACCGGCCCCATACAAGACTATCTGACGATCTACTGAAAAGTACCTTCAATGACTCTGCCCAAGACGCAGTTAAAAAGTTTTTCTCGAAATCGGGTTTAATTGGATCTATTCGCTTTCTAAAGAGCAAAATAACTGCGTCCATGATGAGAGTAATGAGATATGGGGGCTTTCCTAATTTTCTAACAGTCGCAATATCTGCAGCGTTAATAGTCTGTAAAAAACACATTAAAACATAAATATGGTAAAAAAGTTTTTTTTCCTATTATGTAACAAGAATCCTTATCTGCAAAAAGTCCTAACGATTGATAAGTAAGGAAACCTTCAACTATCCAAAATGTCTGATTACCAATACATCTCATTACCAAATTGTCCTATTCTCTTTATGCCTAGCCACTAAAGAAATATTTAAATATTGTTTTGATTATGTTCTCTCTTTTATTAACAATTTTGGAATTATACCTCTTTATTACTGCATTAAAAAATTATGATGGAAGGACATGGGTTACAATAAAACAATCAGATGAAAACTAGAGGCAAAAGATAAAAAAATCTCAATAAAAAAAAATCATAAAATCCTTATGCCTATCTACTGAAACCATAACTGACCACGGATCAGTTACACTATACAAGTATCTGGTAATCAACAAGACACCTCAACTTAAATACCAAAAATGACAAATATTTATCTTTTCGTGATCAAGATTTGTTTAACGAAGGATAATTAAGTTTATGCAATACTTGTAACGCAGCCTCAGCTGCCTCTAGCGCGGGTTTGGCGTCAGCGAGTTTCTCCTCCGCAATTGCTGTCTCTGCAGCAATAACTGTCACGAGCTTAACAGCAACATCCTTTACTTCCAACACTTCGGCCTTTACAATTTCAGCTGCAGCTTGTGTATCAGCAACAGCTGCTAATACCTGAAGAGGGAGAGAGATCATAGAAATAAAAAAATAGGAAACAGATGGCCAAAATCGTCTCCTGAGGCGAGACCCGAGCCTAGCAGTGGGACATTATGGGTTATTGATGATGATGAAAATAGGAAAATGAGATTGTTTATAGTCAGATATATTCGCAGCTTAAATGCATATAGTCTCCTTTTTGCCATGATTGTAAATCAATACATAGAATTAGTGCCATACATCCGGCAACCCCATAGACTTGACCTGACGGAGAAAAAAATTAACGTGGCGCCTTTAAAAATCATCGTAATCACCTTAAATTAACATTATTAGACAGAAAAATGGCAAAAATATAGTAAACAAACATGGAAAATAAACAAATTAATATTTATAATAATTTTGCAATAAAATAATTATCAAAATTTTGAAACATGTTGAAACAAACTTTGTTGAGAAATTAAATTATAATCTGTAACTGTACCTCTTCAGCTTTAGCTGTAGCCTCTTTGATTTCCAACTCTTTCAGCACCAGTTCTTGTTTCAGTATATCTACACTTGCTGCTGCTTCAACTAGCTTGTCTAAGCCCGTAATCATTCTATGGAAAAAACAAAATTGGGAGGGTGCTTGTGTCACGGAAGTTACTAAATTATTATTTTTTCGACTTACATTAAAAAAACCAATCACATAATCATAATCAAATAATTAACATTGAACATAAAACATATATTTTACATATATATAAAAGTTACAAATTAATTCCTTACGACCTCTTGTAAGTCAATTTCAAAAACCATAACTAAACAATTAGTTAAGAAATGTAGATGCTCGTTGATAGTACATGACTTATGATGATTTTAACTATTATCTGAATCATTTTTAAAAAAGAGAACCACAAAATAAAGTAACTGAAAGTGATAAAACATAAAATACAATATGAGACCTTTTTGCCATTTCTGCAATAGTCACGTGTTTATCTTTGTACAGGACTTTATACCCGTCCAAGAAGGATAGATATGATTTAGGAGTAACATGAGCCTGTCTCCTAAACCGATCGTAATACAAACTGCACGTGTCAGCTACGTTATCTTGCACCATACCCATTATGTGAATTAATTGGGTTTTCGTCTCTTCCGAACACACCACCTGAATAATAAAGGATTAGTGTTTAGCATCCGACTATAAAACCGTTGTAATAAATATTAATAGGGATACTTTTCGTACAACAAGCATAAAAATCTTCTCGTGCAACTAGTTTTAAAGAAAGAATACGAAATTTTTATTTATTAATGGTTGCAAAAATTAGTAGTCAAAACGGCTAACGACCTAGTTACAAATGTCTCGCTAGGGTTTTTTTTCAACATTTAACAAAAAATGAAACCTTGAAGTCCCACAAAAAGTGGTATGCAACTTCTACTAGGGCTTCTTTAGGCCACTTTTGAAACCAGTCCATAATCGATCCAGATATCAGACCTGGAAATTTCATTGCTCTGCTTCTGAATTTCTCACCCACCTGAAAAAAACTTTCATAAATAAACACTTAATAAACATAAGATGGTGTGAAGTATTTAAACTTGAAACTTTATAAAATAAAACAATATTGTGCAAATATAATAATAACATGACACATACACATAATGAAAATGACAATAACATGTAATGAACAAGTACCTGGATGATCGAGCTTTGCTCCAATTTATCACTCCCGAAACCCCCTGCGTGCTAAAGTTCATGAAAATTGTTGGCGACGTTTGCTGGATTTAGATTATACGTGGGCCGTTCCAAAAATAGTAAGTGAAATGAAAAATAGTCAGAATATAAAAAAAAAAATATTTCCAGCTTTTCAAAATATCCCCCTCCAATCTGAATGCACGTAAGTATTCGGGTGAACCTGCTTTCAAAACATTTAAAAAACGTCTTGCGGGCGAAAAATATCCGCCGATATTCTTCGACTTCCTCGTCTGCAGTGCTAAATTTTCGCTCACGAAGCATTTTATACCGTGGGAAAAAAAAATATACCAATGGAGCTACAGATTTAGCTATGGTATATATAGATATGGTGAATTTTTGGAATAACCTAGGAATATACAACCATTGCACATTTAAATTTATCACATAATTTAACTTACTGGAGAGAAACAAAGTACAACATGCAAGTTGGATCTCGATCTCATGATGAAGTATTCATACAACACATCTGGTATTGGAATCCTCTTTGGCGCATGCTTTTTCATAATCGGTGTTAACTCATTCATTATCTCATCTGGAAGATATATTAAGAATATTGTGGAACAGTATTAATG
The DNA here is from genome assembly GCA_003709505.1 of Hyphantria cunea. Lineage (NCBI taxonomy): Eukaryota > Metazoa > Arthropoda > Insecta > Lepidoptera > Erebidae > Hyphantria > Hyphantria cunea. Next base: position 3,109,592 of record PKRV01002605.1, on the reverse strand, counting down.
CTATTAACTACTCGTGGCTCATATTGACTCAACTAAGTGATGTCAATAATACCCTTTTTTTGATAAAATAAATAAAATAAATAAAACAAAAATGAAGTATGTAACAAGTACTCAATGAAATAAAAACTCACCCATTTCATCCTTAGGGAACAAATTGGCAATTTCTCCAGAGCTAAGAATATTATTAAGGAACTCTAAAAATTGTTCATCTTTAATATCATTGTCAGTAAATATGAACGACACTCCTAATCCCTGTAACCCTGCAATCCTGTACAAGATTTTTATGTCCTCCATGAAGTTACTTACATTATACGATCTGAAAATCATATCCAAACATGAAATATTTTTGTAGACCAATATTTTTAAACGAGTGTATAAAATAATATAATTGGTCTCACAATCGACTATGTTTTTAGTAGATATTTCAATAATCTTAAAGTGAATTTTAAGTACACCTTTCTACTGCACTAAGTGTTGTAGGTTCAAATCTGACATGGGATAACACTTTGCGTCATCCACAAATTATTTTTTTGAGTCTGCGTGTTCCTTGTGTCATGCATGTATATTTGTAAAGTCCGTCATGATACAGGATTTTTTCCTAATGCAGTTGTCTTTTAAAAAACAATATTTTACTTAATAACAATAAAAAAGTATCACACTAAAAAGTCTGTGTAGCCATCATAATTTACAACAACAATAAACTGCTGGACGTAGACCTCTAACCATTCTTAATTACAACATGACTACTTAAGATTTTTTAAAGAAAAGCACTATCAAGACTAGTTTTTACCTTGTCAAAGTTATTTGATAGAAGGTGTAGTTTGCAATAAACGATGCTAATTTAGTTAAACTTTGTTTTCCAGAACCTCCTACTCCCACTAGCAGAGCGTTACCACTGTACCAAAAACAGAATAACATGTAGAATAATTATTGAAAAAACTTATTAGAGAAACAAAAAATATTTTCTTTCATGTCTTTACTTACCGTGAAGTGCTGATTATTCTAGATATGATAAACAAATGCACCATCGCATCATGGAAAAATACCAAATCCAAATGGGCTCCTCTAATTTGTTCGTTGAATAAATCTTGAAACATTGCTAATTTACTTAATACAAACTCCCAACTGTAATTTTAAAAAAAGATTAAAAGTAACAATCGCTATTTTGGCTTAATAATTTCAAGGTCCAGCAAATATATTCGAAATAAATATTACTTTATCTCGTTCTAGAGATATGTATGTACGTACCCCAACATCAAAAGCTATTTTTAATGTGTAGTATGAATATTAAAATTATATGAATGTAAACTCTGTAACTAACGATGGTAGTTCTTCATATATTTTCGGTGCTTCAATGCTAAATTCTTCATCTTCGTCACCTGTTGGATCAGCTGCTTCTCGCAGGAAATTAACAAAATATGTTTCACCTTGGTCGAAGTCATTAATGTATTCAGCCAATTCTGTTGTAGCTGTATTCCAAAAGTTCTCAACAAACCAATCTTTGTCATCAAAAGTGGTGAACCTATAATATTACAATTTTATTAGGTACTACCATAAAAATATTTGAATCCTACTAATATTATAAATGCGAAAGTTTGTAAATATGGATAGATGTTTGTTACTCTTTCACGTAAAAGATACTGAATGGATTTTAATGAAACTTTACAATAATACAGCTTATACATGAGAATACATAGAATCAGAAAAGAATAGAATAATCAGAAATCTTAATTGAGTACTAAAAGCTAAATTTTAAAATAGATGTTGCGTATGATCTGCGATAACCAAGTGTCATGACTTGTTAGTTATGAAATTTTCTCTAGCATCATCTAAATATCCATACTTATATTTAAAATTAGAAAGTAACTCTATCCGTCCGTTACTATGGTCTGTCTATTACGTATTCACGGCTAAGCCGCAACACCGATTTCACCGCAGGAGATATTTTAATTCCTGAGGAAGAGTATGGGTTACCAAATACTGCGATAACCGACATTTATGAATAGATATAAAGCTAGTTACTTAGAACTGATTACCAATCTCCCCCCTTTCCCTAGTTATATATTAATGAATATCTCATTTAATATAATTTTAGCTATTAAGTACACACCTGTCGGATATAACGCGCAGGCATTCATGGAACCACAACTTTATGGCCATTTTAATCGATGGAAGCTCTTCTTTCTTTATAAACAATATGCCCTCCCATATACGAGATAAATCTCTTAGATTGAAAATGTAGTGGAACTTAGCCGGCGTCGGTAGCATTTTTATCTTAAGAAAAAAAAACAATAAATTAAAATAACTAATAGTCGCCCAGCTGTCGAAATTCAACCTTAATTGATAAAAAAAATAAAACAATCGGGATGTCAAAGATTTTCTATCTAGGTTACATTCCTACACCTTACTTAAGCACCCGAGACGGTGCCGTCAGTATTAGTCAGTTATAATCCAATAGGGTAGCTATATCCGAAGAAGTTTCAGTCGGCAAAAAATAAGATAACGTTATAAAAATGTAACTTATCACACTTACTTTCGTTTGTTGCCATATGATCCGGGTAACTGGAACCAGTTTTGGCATGAAGTCAACAATTTTTTTATCAAAGCGTGTTTTACAAAAATATCCAGCACTTATGGTCTCTAAAATAATAAAAAAAGTTGACAATAATGCTAAATTATTAATCTAAATTATAATTTGACCTTAATCATAGATTAGATAACATCCAGTCGTCCAGCAGACGTGACAAAATTTCCAATCATTTTGTCTTACCAATTAGATCATAAGATTTTGCTTCTCATTTTGCTGTTTTTTATATTTCCTCTTGAAAGTTTTCTTTAAAGAACAGTTTAACTAACCCGAACAAAAACTTCAACGAAGTAAAACATTCTAAATTCTAAATATCTCAATCGATAGCCTTTTCTGTTTGACATTTACAAAATTATAAGAATAGCATATGGTTTCTTGTATTTTCTTACCAATAAAAGTAAACGGACGCCTTAATCTATAATGTTGAAATAAAAAAAGATATGAATACAGTGACAATTACCAAAAATTTTGTCCATAGATACAATACTTGGTAGCGTGCAGTTAAAAATGCAAAACTGCCTTTTTAAACGGGGTGGAATATCATTTCTACCGCCACCTGTTACACGGAAAAATATTAAAGCCATTGGTTAACATTTTACCCTTAATAACACCTTACTTTTACAAAAGTATAATTACGGCAAAAAATGAAGAAGGATTTAAACCATAAACTCTAGAATTAAACTCACTTGCCCTTATTTCACTATTTTATTTATTTATTTTTACACCTGGATGGTTTCGCCTTATGCCACCATCAAGGATTAATTAATCTATGTCAAAGGTTAATTATGTCTAATAAATCTATGAAAACATTTATTAAATAAATGTTTTTGGCGTTACGATATGCTACTGATCCTCTAAATATGGTTTGAAGATCACGGTACATTTAGTAATATTTTATTGATGCCCTTCCACTTTGATAAAGTTTTGATTCTACAAATCAATAAATTTAGTACGCAAAATCTATGCATTGTCCCAAATGTCAGTGCATTTATTGATCAATTTACTGTACGATTTTAAAACATTACCCCGCTTTTTTTTAGAATAGGGGGCAAACGAGCAGACGGATCGCCTGAAAGTAAGCGGTTACCGCCGCCCATGAACACCTGCAACACCAGAGGCGTTACAAGTGCGTTGCCGGTCGGAGGAGAACGCTTGTTTCTTGAAGGTTTGAAGGTCGTATTGGGCCGGAAATTCGGCAGGCGACAATTCATGCCACATACAATTAGAAATAGCCTATGATTAGTATTTTTTATAATCATATAATACCAGGATGTATCATAGCGCCAAAAACTTGAATGTCGGCGATGATTGTGAAATCACCAGGCTTTTCTAAAGAGTAGAATCCACCGCCTTCCATCATTTGACGGACTATTTCGTTTGTTACCTAAAATTAAAAATAATGGGATGTTCTAAATTGTTCTATATACTGGGTAAATCGCAAAATTTTGTGAAAATCAAATTCCTCCTCAAATAAATACATAATTACCTGATCTCCCCACGCGTTTACCACTGGCATATTGATGTCATCTATGAAAACTGTCATTTTTTTACCTCCCGGAGGACCGTAAGTCATGCCGACACGTTTCTCTACGTAAGACTCGATGATTCGCTGTAATTTTCAAAATAGTGAATTATCAAGAACTATTGACAAATCATGAAATATTTTAATTAATCTAAGCCAACATACCTGAAACATATTTGGTGTGGTTGCGGACGAAAAGTTTATCATTTTAAACAGCTTATATTCACTATCATAATAGGACATGTAACTTTTCAACATGACAGTCTTCGCCGTGCCCTGTTCACCAATTAAAAGTACGGCTTTATTCTGCTTGGCAATGGTCTCGATCAAAAAAGTAATACAGACGTTATCAATGTTTGGGACCAGAATAGAGGAATATTCTGGAATACTATCGCTGGGATAAATGTAAGGCTCAACATGATCAGACCTGAAAAAGGATAATGTTTATTATAAACTACACCAAAAAAACGCTGTTTCGATAGAGGGCAGTTTCATCGCGTTAAAATCATAGCTCGATTCAGCCATACAGCTAAATCGTGCTATGATTTGACACCCTCATACGCTATAAGGACTTCAGTAAAATCATTTTGTACTTCAAGTAGGAATAACAGTGTACAAATTGTAAATATAACTGGTTCTCTTTAGATTACTGTTATTTTTATTATTGAATGCTTAAAAAATAAATGTAACTTTTGTTTTGATCGGTCTGTAAAGTTCAGCAATTATTGAAACAGTACTCTAACTTAATGATAACCTCAAACACAAACTGCATTCCACTTTACATAAGATCAATAGAGTATAAATGCGGTGTAGTAAGTCACAATCTCCTTTCTATGTTAGGAGTTACAGTCACGTATATTATTATAATAACGAGGATCAAAATTATACACAAAATGAGTCTAGAAAAGACGCAGTCATATAATTTGTGATAAAATTCAAACCTACCAGTGTTGCCAAGTTCCTTGTAGGCTAACCATATACTCGAACGGCATGATCCACTCTTTAGACTTTCCACCAGGCCAATCCAATCTCACGGGGCGCGACATCATAAATTCAGCCATACGGGTGCGAGCGTCCAGTTCCAGTACGGCGCCCAAAGACCACATCATAGAAAATATAAATAAACGTTCGAGATGACGATCAGTGTGAACCTCTAAGCGAAAAAGATACAATCAATAGTTGCAAACAAAACATATTGTTTCAAAATGAGATCTTTTTCGATAGACTACTTACTGCCTCCGGGAACTTCAATTTGTAATAATCCAATTAAAACATCAATGCATTGTCTGTAAACAAATATTAGCAAAAAATATATCACTACTGTATAATAGCAACTATGAATAAAGTAATATATCTTGTACTGTAAATTAAAGTAACTTATTTTCTTATTCTTTTTATGGAATAGGCGTAAACGAGCCTGATGGTAAACGATTACCGCCGGCAATGGACACCCGTAACACCAGAGGCGTCACAAGTTCGTTGCCGGTCTTTGGGGGATTGGAGGAGGGGTTGGGGTATGGGCCTCCGGTATTCTCAATTACTCGGTGAAACACAGCATAAGCATTGTAGTAGTATCACTCCGATCAAGTCGACTCATTCGTGACGAATCGTGGCTCTCCCACGGTAAATGGTTATCTGTTGTATTTCATTGCTTGTAATGCAAGCATACATGCTATGCTATTAATAAGGTGTTTTTGAAAAAAGAATTAGGGGAAAGAGAATGATAGAATATTTGGGGTTTGTCTTTTGAAGCAAAGGCTTATGAAAGTATATTGTGGTAATACAGTAAAACTGACACTACTGGAGGCCATATTATTATTCAATGGCCTACGATTGTGATGGTTAGGAAAAAAATCAAATTTTGTTTCAATGACCACTAGTAGTAATAGTTATAGTGGTGGCCGTTATAGTAATAATAGTTTAAGTCTACCGCTTCAACAAACAAAATCTTATTCTCATTATAATGTTGAGGACAAGAGCCTAAGATTTTCTTGTTATAGAAATAATTTACCTGATATATATTGCTTCTAGAAGTTTCATCTTAGCAGGCAATCGTTGCTGAACATAAGAATGAACCTCGTCGTATATTTTATTAAAAGCAAGGCGGAAACAGTCAGCTTCTTTTTGAGAGCGTTTCCTCAACCAACCCTGTATAATTTCGTTACAATGCATGTGAGACTGATCAAAGCAAACCAGTTAATTACTAGTGCTTATATTCTAGTTCAAAAAAACTGTTAACTACTTCTATTTTTACAAAAAAAATACGAAATGAAAGGACAAATGCCAATTACTGTAGATTTGCTGAATTTTCCTTGAAAGAATACGTACACAGTATATACATATGTATAGATAAATATAGTATATTATTACACATTCAGTCACCTTAACTTTAGTTTCTCTAAGAACTATACTGACTAAACAAAGACCATAGACGTTACATGATCTCAGGTTCATCGTCTCAATACTTTAAGTGCCATTAATATAAATGATGATATAAAAGATGAAACAATAGTTATAATGAGATATCTTTAAATTCTATATTTCCTTAAAATTTAAGTTACGTTTCGGACGTACCTCTAATATGGGTTGCCATTTCAGTACTGAGGACGATAAAAACACCATGCCCATCCGGCTTACGGTCGCGGGCGAAGCGTTATCGACATTGTCGGGTTCAAACACAAGCTTACTGTTTGATGCCATTGTAATGCGATCACCATTTGCCAATGTTAGAGTTTTGTTATCATCTAACACAGAATTTAAATTCTCAATCCATACAGCATCTACAGGACCGTCTATAAAAAATAAAACAATTTAATGCTTAGCACTCAGTGACAATAAGCTTGAATCTGCAAAATAAAAAATACGTGAGGCACTCGGGGACTGCTGCGTTAAAGCTATTGCATAGCGTTTTTATGGTAGATACACACCTATATACTTATATACACCTATATACTTATTTACACCTATATACTTTCACACAAACAGCTGCTTACGTATTCATCCGATTTTTGGAGCAGCTCGTCTCGATCCGTGGGAACTAACATACGTCTAGTCACACGCACCCAAACTCCGCGCCGAAATCTGCCGAACTGAAACGGTGTTAGGCGATGCACGACTTTCAACGCCGCACCGCTGTGCCGGTCGCAGTGAGGGGTGTTAGGTTTATTTTCGTTACGGAATTTCTTGATTCGGTCGCCGCGCTCGAAGCCCGCGATAAAAGCTACGCAATAGCTTAATACCGTTTTTTACCTAGTACAATCCAAGTAGTATCCGATTTCTTCACTTTCAATGCTCGTCGCCAAAGAGTAGAAAATATTCCGTCTGTCCAATCATTAGTTGCTACATCCAGACGGCCAAACATTTGAGGCGCAGTGATAGCCTAAAAACAGGTTCTTATAAATATTATTTTTTACTATGACAGAAAATAAATGAACACATATGATGTGACTGCTGCGTTTTTCAAAATGGAGAACTATCGATGCAGCGTCCTAAGTTTTATTTTTAAACAGCCCATAAGCTTATACCAATACCTATGTATATATAGGTTTATATTAATTAGTTTTTAATTGTGTATAATTGTGACCACAATATTGCATTGAAGTTAGTCTGTAAGGCTATTACATAAAATAAATAAATATAAGCCAGCAATCTAAGATTGAACAAAATCCCGTCCCTTGTCATGTCATCTAGTTTAATACAAATTACTAATGATATAAAAAAGAATCCCAGACCTTAGGATTCATCCTCATTTCTCTATGAGGTTTACCGAGTAATGTTAGAGAAGCCATGAGCGTGTGTATGCATGTTGTTTTGCCTGAACCAGTCGGTCCTAAAGTCATTAAGCCGTGTCTCACTAGCGATGTCTCGAACAATTGAATAATTTTTAAATTCCAATCAGGATGATTCACAAGTCCCATGCGTTCTGTGATAACGCCTATTGCGCGTTGCATGTCCCTGAAATTTAAACAATTATTTTTGCATACCGTTAAAAAATTATTAGAGAAACAACGTTTTATTCCTTTCAATATTTTTAATTATTTCGATTCGTTTTCTACTACTACTACTACAATAAAATATTAATATATGAACGATTAATTATAATTATTATCGACGCAAAATAGTTATGAAAGACTTTCTTAATCAACGTCAACGTGTATATTCAATAATATTTAAAAGAACGTGTGCCATCCATATTATTCGCATCACCATACTTTTACCAGATATGCAACACAAAATATATGTTACTACATCATCACATCAGCCGTAAGAAGTCCACTGCTGAACATAGATCTCCCCTATTGATTTCCATCCATATTACTAAATAGTGAGTTCATTTAAAGGTTGCCTGGAAGAAACCACTGAGTACGATAAGGCCGCCCATCGTAGCACTGTTTTTATTCGAAATCATTATTTTCTAGTTATAGTATGTAATTTTGAGTACTTACCTATCTAATACCCACATCTACTCAGTCTAGATTCATGCCAAGTCCTACTACTTGACTTACCTCCATTGTGTTTGAGTTAATTTCATACCAGGGAATAAATCTTCAATCAAAGATATAAATAAAGGCTCATCTTCATCAACAAGCTTCGAAACGTTCATTTCCCTATCGATGTAAAAATATTTCATAAATATTGTTGTATTATTGAAACACCCAAAAATAATAATCAGTAACAAATAAGTTAACTTAGTTCTTACTTCAATACTCTCATCATAATATTTTCTTCTGTGCTCTCCGGATTGGCTCGTTTCTGAGCACCCATAGTACGCAATACAGATAAAATATTGCGCAACCCAAAGTCATAGTGCACCTGTTTTGAAAGCTGTTCCTCACAAAGTTTGTACAGCGTGAAGAATTTGCGAGCTGTAAAAGGTGATTTGACACATGTTAAGGACATCATCATATCGTCAACAGCCTTTAACAATGACCTGTTCTTAGCCATTAAGTTTTGGCCTACTATACCACGTTAGCCATACGGTATTTTTTACGTCTTCCTTATCTTTGTAGCGATGTTGTCCTACGTAGTTTGATGTAGATAGGGCTGGTGATACTTCGTATTCTTAATCTATCACCACACGGATATGTAACATATTAAGGACAAATTTATTAGTATCGACTTTGAAAGTCTTAATAGTTCAAACTCGTGTACGCTCAACGGTCGGTGTCTTTGTGTCGGCAGAATATCGAAAATGTCGAAATGTCGAAAGGATACCACGGCCTCACAAAGAACCGATGTTAAGCTATTCTTTCATTTCTTTTCACTGAGAAAGTTATCTGAAGCCTAACCTCCTCTCTTCCAACTATTGTATTACCACATGTCTATCTGGTCCATAGGGGAAAATACGGTAAATAAGTTATTATAAATCTAAATAAAAGAAATAATACTTCGCTAGTCATAAACAAAAATCAACACTGCTGTTTTCTACAGGTAATTACGAACAATCTCAGTGAAATATGTTTATATTTTAAAATATCTATAAGTATTTTATATCCTAATAAATATTAATAATTATCATTATACAAAAACAGAATTCATTTGACATACTCGTATATTGCGAAATTAATACAAAAATGTAATCGATACTAACTGTTCCCGCCGAATAATATCGATAAGCATATCTAAGCTACTTTCTTTTGATATCAGCTATATGCAATTTTTCTACTTTTACTAATTTTAAGTCTAAATATTTCATTCTAAGTACCCATGTAGAACTTCTACAGCAATAATTATAAAGCTTCTAATTTCGGTAAATTTTCTCAGCTTTTATTTTACCCAAGACAATGTTCTCTTTGAATCCGCAGCTGGCTAATTTGACTCGGATGATAATTTGTCTGTCAGGGACCATCATAGCCACAGAACGAAATTGGATTTTCAAATTCTCAGGTAGTTCTTGTCGACCAGCGTACCCAGGATTCATTGTAATAATGAATGCAAACTCAGGATTTAGACTTACTGTGTCCCCGTCACTGAAATCATTTGAAAAGTAATATTTACGCACAGATCATAACTTTTTTTAATATTTGCATAAATTAAAATCATAATAATCAACGTAAATAATATTGTATGCCATACTTTACGGCTGAGAGTTAATTTAAAACATGTACATAAATGACATAGAATTTGTTATTTTTTATTTAAAAAATAAGTACCTGAATATAAAGAAGTCTTTCTTCTCTCTTCTAGCAGTAAGACAGATGTATATTTGCTGTGCGGCTACAGATAGCACGGGCAACTCGATTCGGTTGAACTCATCGAAACAGCCCCAAGTACCTGACTGCGCAAGGCCTTTGTAAATACGGCCTAGGCCTAATAAACATTTGGAAAACATTAATGTACTAATAGTCATGTTAGCAACCACATATGTAATAAAACTAAAGTATTTTCGAAATTAATGCCTCAACCACGATTTATATCATAGTATACAATATAGATCTAAGGAAATTCTATATAGCCTAATTTGATAAATTTGGTATTGATGTTATTCGTGTTAATAGAAAACTCACTGAACTTAACTCAAAATCACTAAGAATTCATTTTTTTCCTGTCAATCGACGTGGCGAATATTCTAAATGCTTGGAAAGGCATGTCACACAAAAATTAACTAAAGTTTAGAGAAATTTTGGTTGAGTAATGCAACAACAAAATTAGCACCATTGAATTTATATTTGATGTAGAACCTAGAATCATTTACAAAATATTAAATAGTTCACAAGTAAGTAGGAGTGATACACGTTTTGGGTAATTCGAATCATTAGATGACTGGATACAGATGAAATAGAAAGAACGATGAATTCGAAATTTAAAAAAAAACAGCTTACATCATCATTAGTTTAACTTACTTATATACTATCTTAACATACATTGATATTTGTGTTTGTACCTCTAAAATCCATTTGATCGGAGCAATTAAATACAATGACGAGCTTTCCCAGAGTACGGGCCATATCCTTGGTGGTCTCAGTCTTTCCTGTGCCAGCTGGCCCGGCGGGTGCTCCGCCCATACTCATACCAATAGCTTGCGAAAGAGTAATATAGCAACGATCCGTCAGTGGTGTGATTACTAGCCGTTCCGTTATACCCAAATACTCGTTCTAAATAACAAATACAATAATTATAGTAATGTCATCTTAGATGAGTATTGATTTTAGTTAGTAATTTTTTTACTTAGTGAAATGAAGCACTCAATGGGCGGTAACAGGCCTCTGCCTCTTAAGTTGCTAATGTCAAGAGCTGGAAGGAGCCACTTAACATCAGGTTACCAATTCGCTGCCTTTAATTCTTATTCTATAAAAAAACTACTAATGAAATGCATAGTATATAAAACCATCATCGTCATCATCCCAGCCGAAAGACGTCCACTGCTGGATATAGACCTCCCCCAAGGCACTCCACAACAACCGATCCTGTGCTGCCTGCATTCAAAAGTTTTCTGCGTCTTTCACGAAAACAAGAACGCAGTAAATTATCATACAACATTAACATGCAATTGAAGTAATTATATTCTTGCCATTGGTACTGTGTTCTTCGAAAACTAAAAATTTCTAAAAATGAATACTGTCCTGTCAAATGACATCCAAAATGTCAAAGAATAACTAAAATTAGATATGTCACCCTAAAAATAAACGTTACCTAAACACATACATGCAAATATAACACTTTGAAAATCGTTACATTGAAATAAATGAATAGACTATAATTTTAGGGAAAGTTTGGTTTAGTAAAACAACAACATATTTAACACAATTGTAACGTTTCTTTTACTTAGAATAATTATATGAATCACCATTATATCTCATATGTATGTATACCTATTATCTTATTTGTTCTTGCAAAAATAAGTACCTGATATATAAAATCCACGTCTGTTATAGAAACGAGACATTCATCAGAATCTTCAAAGTAATAAAACCGAGCTTGCTTCTGCCACTCGAAGTCCCCTATCGATTTAATTCTCATTCTGACGAGATCATCAAATATGTCTCTAGAAGTTGTATAATTGTTAGATTTTTTATATTAATTATTATAACACTTTAAAAGTGATTTTGATTATTCGGTTTTTACACTTAACTAACTCATGTCAAAGAATATCATTAAAAATCAAAGCATCTTCATGCCAAATTTTATTGAAATCGGTGCAACAAATTAGACGTGAAAGCATAACAGAGAAAGTAACTCTCAATTTTGAATTTATAATATTAGTCTGGATAATGGATAAGTAATTGGGTGTTTATACCTTTGATGCACATGAATAGTGATCATAGTCTCCACTTGAGTTCTAGCTAAAGGTGCGAGATCTGTCACAGTCTGGTCAATTAAACCATTTAGTAAATCGAGGAACTTTTGGTTGGTGATTCTCATAATGAAACGGTCTGCCCTTGCTTTCTTCAAAGCATACTCTGCGTCAGTAGTCCATAAAATCTGCATTCCTAGCAAACCGGCCTAAAGGATAGTTATAAATATATTTATTCATTTAGGTCCTTTATAGCTGACAATATAAAATTTACAAAAGTAATATTCGAATTATACACAAAAAACAATAACAAAATTAAGTAATTTTTAAAAGAAAATATATTTAAAATTTTGATATGCTTAAAATTTATAATAAAATTAAGGTCAATTAAAAAATGAATTCACATGACTCAAATCTGTTTTTGGATAAACAGACAATGAAAATCATGAGTTTGAATACATAATTTTTCACTATATTTAATGAAGTACAAGTCTATGTCTTAAATTTTATGCCTTTAAATATTTATCTGTTAGTTCTAAAACTTTAAATTACTTTTCTACATATTACATCGAATGCCCTATAATAATTCTTGTGATACCCAGTCACACACAATGAAAAGCAGCAACGTTATTACAAATAACTTATGGTGACAATAGAAGACGCTAATATAAAAAAATTAAATAAAAATTAAAAATTAAATAATGAACGAAAATAGAAGTGCTAAGTAAACATCAGTAAGGGATTGTATTTTTCGGCAAACTCTGATTATAAAGAACTTAAGGCTACATTACCTGACCAGGAAAATGCCAGAATCCAACCAAGAAATCAAATTCTGAATCTGCAGCCATTGTTTGTGCTATATTTGCTATTAGGTTTCGAACTGTTTCTTGCATCGATTCTAACAGAACATTTATCCAAATCTGTAAAAAAATATTCATAAAACCTACAAGTATGTCTCCTCGAAGAATATACAGGTATAGACTATGGTCATAAATTAGGAATTTTTAATAGACTCTATTGTTTTTAATTTGTATTACCTCAACACCTCCAATACACGTCACAGGCTTCTCCAGAGCGATAGATTCCCCGTTGCTGGAATTCATTACTACAATCCTCTCTTTATCGTCAAAGTCGACAGTATAAATAGCGTCAAATATACTTGGCAGGTGAGGCTGCAATAATCAATATTATTTCGTAATAATACATTTCTACTCGATTCAGTCAAATCAATAAAAAAACGTCCCCTACCTTAATCTTTCCTACCTGGTAAATTTACTTTTCGAATTTTTATGTTTACAAATACTACTTACTCATTATTTTCTAACTTATTTTACGAAGTCGACACCTGGATTGAAATTTCAGTCGCAACCAAATCAAAATTTTAAGATTCAGAACAGAAAAAGTTGAATTTCAAAAATTACCTGAATAGAGTGTGGGTCTGATGCTTGTCCAAGGATTTCGAGCAATACAGGATCTGAGACGAAGAAGAAGCGAGGGAAGATGAGTCGTTTGGTCTCCAGGTAGCCAGTTAGTGACTTCTGGCAAGCTTCGAGCTGTTCAAACAAGTGGGGCAGCATTTGCCTTAAGGTATCGTCTGAAGTACAGGTTTCCACGCAGTTTATTATATCCCGGGCTCGGTACATTATCTTCACGTACTGTTTGTCAATAGTCTAAAAAATATTGAAAATATCAGATTATTTACACAAATTATTAAAAATCTTTAAATTTTGTTACAAAGTTTTATTAAATAAAAGCTGTGATCAATTCGCTAGCTAGCTATTTTGTAGGATTTATAACAGTACATATGTATGTATATTATTATATGTCATAACATGCAAGTAATAACGAATCAGTAAATATTGTACTAAAATAAAAAAAAAATGGTGTTGCATATCAACAACAGTATTGAATCAGTCATATTAAAAAAATAAATTGACTTTCTAACTATAGAGATAGGTTACTAAAAACGACTGTTGCTCAAAATTACTACAAACCCCAAATCGCTTGGCTTCTTGGGGTAATTGCTTTGCAATGTCACCCCCAACAAATACAGCCTCTAAATACATCCACAAATTCTGTACTTGCAGCCACTTGTCTAAAATCTCACTCGTGCTCACAAGTTTGTGGATCCACATCAGAATGTCTTTTTTGAATGGAGCATTATATCTGAAAAATATCTCCTAAAGTTTAGAATTCTTACATTGGTTAAGCATAGATACAATAGCGCCTTTGTTTTATTAAACGTATTATACCAACTATACCCTGCCACGCTTCGCTGTGGTTTATTTATTGTGGGTGCAATGATAAGTAATGAAGGACAAAACTGACGCTAATGTAGATAAAAACATTATATGAAGTGGATTGCGTTTTTGGCACCGATTTGACGTGCTGTGCCGTGGTATACAGTACAGGAGTTAACCAGTCTGTTTCGGATAAAAGTTCTCATAACTATCATTACCTGTTTGAAGCTAATGAATTGAGCACCATCAAGGAATCTTCCAGCAGAGTGATAATGTCAAGTGTTTCTTGCGGCTTTATAAGTAGTTCCCCTCTATTCTTGAAGTTAGTAAATGAAAGATCTACGACCGCCCAGCTAGCTGCGACTTCTTTGAGTTTCGCTTCTATATCTTTTTCTTTGACAGCACTAATACAAATATCCTTTAAAAGTAGATTTACTTTAATGTTTTAGTCATGTAACTATGATACGAATTACCTAAGTTCTACGTCTCTACAGCTCATAAAAATAATGAACTCCACTGAAAAAGTTCTCTAGCCTAATTCGCGTAAGGTTAAGCTGATTTTTAATTCAGTGGTACATTTTGTTTGTTATAGATTGTTGCTATACTCCCAAAAAGTGAGCAAATTGTAAAAAAATGTACCTGTAAATAAAAGTTTTTAGTTCTTGTCGATGACAGATGACAGAACTTTTCATAACATAAGACAATGAAATGTAAAATATATCTGCAAATAATATTATTGTATCACACTAATCTTATAAAAGCGAAAGTTTGTGAGTGTGTGTGTTTTTAACTCCTTCATGCACAAACAGCTGGACCAATTTGTATAAAATTTAGTTCATATAAAATTTATGCGAGAAGCTGACACCCTGGATTACCATATAGGCTAATTAGAAATAAAAAGAAGATAAGAAACATAAAAGCCTAACTGCCCGTAATAATCAGAAAAAGATAAATAAATGTACAGTATAATATATAATATTGAAACAATAATCTATTTGTTTAAAGAAATGAAAACATGTGTTAAGGTGACACCCCATCGATATTAACATTATTATGCTGAAGAGTTAGTTTGTTGTTGAACGCACTAATCTCAGAATGGACTGTTCTGATTTAAAAAAAATAGTTTAGTATTAGATAGCTCAATTATCAACAAAGGCTATAGGCTATTATATCTTCACGCTGCGATCAAAAGGAGCTGATTGTGAATGTTTGTGAGTGTGTATGTATTTTAATAAAATCTGGTCTGCCGCAAGCTAACACCGTGTATTAACACTTGACCTCTTTTATATAAACTATTATTTATGTATATCACACCACATTATCACGCTAGTATAAAGGTGAAAGTTTGTGAGGGTGTTTGTTACTCTTTCATTTAAAAACTACTGAATGGATTTGGAAGGAACTTTACAGAAATAATAGCTTATACATGAGAATAACACATAGACTACAATTTGGTGCCCGTAATACACGTTGGCAGACAACAGCTGGTCTAAAATAAAACTGAGTTTGTGTTTTCCCTGTCCGAGTTAAAATACTTCAGGAATTAAAAAAGGGGACTATCAAAATAGTTTCTACCTGCATTTAGATAAACAAACAAACAAACTGCTACCCTTACGAACGGAGCAGTGCCTAGGAATAAAATTAAAATTTTGAGATAATGTCTATAAATGACACGCTACAGAACTATAAACATACTTCAACGTCTTCTTTATTTTGCAAGAGCGGTGCTTCCATAATATTAGCTAACGTGAATGATTCAGATTCCACGTCCAACGTACATTCTGTGAACAATTAGTACAAGTTATGGTGTGTAAAGAAAACACAAAAAGATAAATAATTCGTTATGCATAGTTTGACTTACTCATGAGATTTTCTAGTCTCTTCCAATGCCTTTCCTTCATGGCTTTATCGGCCATTAACTCTAAAAGTGGACAGGTTTGGTTGAAGTCATCGATCTTTTTCTTTAATTCAATGAAAGCAGGCCAATCTTTCATGCCTTTGGGCAATTTTCGACACCTAGTGATTTTTATTTTATGATTTATTTTAATAATAATTTATGCACAAATTAATATTTTAGGTATTTATTTCCAAACTACCCTTGGGTGTCGGAGGAAAATCTGATTTGGTGCACAATTTTTTTTAATGAGATAAAAAAGTACAAAAATGGATATACAGTGTACATACTCAAATATACATAAATAATTAAATTCCGATAAATATAAAATATATTTAATACATACATGTATATAACAAACTTATAAAATAAAATAAACTTATAAATATATAAAATACTATGGTGACTCTCCTAGGGTTTCCAAAATGCGAACTCGAACTTTTCTCTTGAATGAAGTAATTGGGTGCTATGTCGATTTTCAAAAGGTGAGAGTGAGCGAACAAAGAGCAGACTTACGCGGACTTAGCTAATAATTATGCTTACGTTATAAGAAGTACATCTTTATTTTTTATTTTTTTAACAGTCACACAAGTTAAGATTGTATGGCCTAATATTGTTGGGAAAAAAACTATATGATTGAGCGTAAGTTAAGTCCGCCTTTTTATAATAAATAAATAAATATGCTCGTATATCTTCATCTCGTAAACATTTCGGCTATGGTTAACTAATTACTACAGTACTATTCTACTTAAAACTGAAAAGTTTGAACTTTACTTAATATCGAAGTCCGCTAATTGTGAAACTATCAATTCAATGTCGATTTCCCCCCAAGGAGTCTCGAAGTAGCCATCAATGGAATTCATCACCAACAGGTACAAACTGTAACTGTTAAGAAATATTCGCAATATTACAATTTTATTACATTCGCGTGCTTATTATAATAAAAATTTCAATAACGTTGCTGTGATTACAGTTTGCTCAATAAGTTGAATTCTTTTTTCTTCTGATGCAAAATGGGATAGTCTTTAACCTCCATTCCAAATAATTTTTCTCCGTTAGAATACATTTCAAATCTCCTCCACAGCTCATCAAATCTCGACTGAAACATGATTACTCTGCAACAAAGAGTACATAACAGTACAGTAATAGGCATTCCAATGTATATATGACTAACCAACTATTAAGAATCTTTTTAAAAGGTATTTCACGTCTGCTTTAATTATTTCGACTAAACTTGAAATCGGTGCATCTTATAGCAGGAATTTTGTTTTTAAGTAACTATCAGAATTAAATCACATAACCAAATACAAATCCTACAGAATAGAATTTTATGCCTCGGTGACGCAGTGGTAGCGTACGCGACTGATGTCCATGAGGTCTCGGGTTCGAATCCTGGGTCAGACCAAATGTTTGTATGAACTGCAAATATTTGCTCCGGAGTTTGGGTGTTTTCTATGTATAATATGTATGTATTTACAAAAAAAAGTATATATATGTAATAATATCAGTTGTCTAGTACCCATAGTACAAACTCTGCTTAGTTAGGGACTAGATGACGTTGTGTGTTAAAATGTCCGAAAAAAAAATTAAAAAAGTTTACTATAATAATTAAATATGAAACCCTCCGGTAACACAACACTCAACGTTGTATATACACGTACACCTAATAACGAATGTTCACCGACAAAATTGATGATGTTTTAGAACCAAGTACCAGTGAGAATGCACGCAGCGATTGATGAATGTGGACTAAGCGAATGAGGTGTATCGGCACCGTAGTAAGTGGAGATCAATTATCTCTGTCTACCCCATTAGGTAATAGGCATGATATTATGCATGTATGTACTATGAAAATACTTTTTATGAAAGTTGTGGGGTTGAGAGTTTATCGGAACTGAATGTTTACCGAGCTTTTATTACGAGAATTATCCTTCCTAAGATCAAATTCACCTATCTAAATTAAAAAAAAAACCAATAGGAGATATATAGCAGTGGCCTGTAACAGGCTGATGATGATGGTGATTATGAAATTTAAAAAAAAAATTAAGACACATGTACAATTGTGCATACCTACATAAACGTGCTAGAGTAGCTAGTTAAAAAAAAAACAAAAATAAAGTAACATAGATAGCAATAGCTGGAAATACAAATAATTAATAGCCAGGTAAGAAAGACTTTACCTGTCACTGGCTTCACGAGCTGTTAAACCAGGTGTCAATGGACCAAACGCATCGTAATCAGCATCAAACTTTAATACATCCTGCATGAATGTTCTAACACCCTCAGTGAGTTCTCTTTGCAGTGGACCTTGCATGTCTACTATTCTCTGTTGAACTTGCTGCGACTGTGTGATATATTGAAATACTCGTTATTTACATACGAATAGGATACCAATTAGATTACAGGCCCGTGTCGAAAATTGATGGGTCATGTAAACCACCAGGAGGCTTTTTTAGAAAGATGCATAGGCATAAAACAATTACATTCAGCACTATGCCGTCACTTCTAAGCTATCCAACTGAGTACTGGTGGAGGGGAGGGCGTAGCCTCGATTTATTTCCCTCGTCAGATCATTTTTGTATGGCGTTGCGGATTAATGGATTAGAAGAGGTGTTGTAGAATTTTATGAAACCCTCCCCTTTACCGATACTCAGTTGGACAGCTTAAAAGTAACGGCCGAATGATAATGTTTTATGCCTCTGTATCTTTCTGAAAAGGTCTCCTGGTGGTTCATATGAACCATCAATTTTTGACACGGGCCCGTAGTCAAAATTTTTTTATGTCTTATTATTGAGAAAGATATACTAAATAGATCCTTACAGTTAACAACATATTTTGAAAAGCGTAACGTAATCCATACACCATGTCAGCATCGTCTTTCGGAATATCAATATCAAATTGTGCAAAGGTACCGTAACTTTCTTCTATTAAATCTAACTCCATATCCATCCTATTAAATACAAACGTTCATAATATAATAATTTACCACTCTATACGTACTATATTATTTTCGTGTCTTTGTGTAGAATAAACACTACTAGTAGTGTTTATTCTACACACTATCATGTCTGTTAGCTACTATTAAAATATAAAATATGTTATTAAAATTTTATTTCTTTATTAGTACTATGAATTAATAACTCTAGTTACTTAATTAGTCTAAAAAAACTATACAACATTAAAGAAAACTAAACAATAAAATAATATTACAAAATAAATTAATCAAATAACATAAGCAGCAGAACTATTTTACCCAATAAATTCCTCTCTAATACGCTCCAGACACATCATGGCGAGACGGACATCATCCAGATCTTTTATCTTTTTAGCCATGACCTTCATACGCTCTTTGATAAATTGCATAAGTTTTAATACCCGTTCTCTGTAAGCTATACATAATAGTTTACCTAAAACCCTCTTCCATTCAATGGATTCCAAATGAAGTGCCAGTTTGCAGTCATCTACGATTAAATTATCATTATTTTAAAATGGCACTAAATTAAAAAAATGCAAAACTAAAGTTGGAGTCATGTACCAGTATTAATCTGAATCGAGCCGATAATATACTTATCTGGCAGATGCAAGACTTGCTCTGTCTGATCTTCGTATTTATTTAGCATATCTTTGACTATGACATTAAGCGGGTTGGAATCTACAAAAGCTTGCACTTGCTGCACTCTGTCTTCTGCCCATAAATGGTCATATTTACCGTAGTTCTGAAAAAACCAAGGCAGTTAGGTATCACTATTGTTAATATGAGACACTTTGGATGATTCATGTCTTTAGGTAAGTGTAATACTCAATTTATTTTTACCTTCAACAATGTTTCAATATCAGGCTTGTACATGTACATTATTCCTTGTAATGACATTACAGATCTAACAATGTCTTTGTGTTCTGATACCATTCTAAAATAAGATCTTAGTCCACCCAAAGACGATCCAGTTCGAGATCCTGAAAAGTATACTATATTATGTACTTTTCGTGCACTGAATGTAAAAAACAGTTTTTTGGCTATAAAATGAGATATATACTATACATAGGAACTCTTCATTTATTCAACGGGCCAAAGTGCTTTATTTTAATTGAATCAATCAATTAGCCGTAGAATAAAGCATTAGAAAGAAAAAATGTAAAACTAAAATATTGCCGAATATAAAAAGATCTTTCTTTTGAAGAAATCCTCATTTAAATAATTAATTAAAACAGATAAAATAATTAAAGACTCATTTTTTATTTACATAGTCTTTTTACAAAAGTCATTGGTTGCATATTGTTGAATGACATAGATCAGCCTTCCTAGCTAAGTTAACATTCTACAAACGTATAGCCAATAAAAAATAAGAGAGGCGTCAGCGATTGTAGAAACAGAATCGACGCGAAATACTTGGACCTTGGCTAAGGTAGCAGATACTTTTATAGGGTAGTCAGTCTGCGATGTCTTTGTTGTGCTTAAAAAGGAATATAAATTATTCAATTTGCTCCTCCAACTTACTAATTTGACACTTTCTGTCACTAAAATTTATTGTACTTTAATTTAATTTGCTTACTGTTCAACGATATCTCATATCTTAGCTTTCTTATATTTAGTTCAGTACCAAATTAAAGTTGATCAGAGGTAGACGCATGTTTAGTAGTAAAAAATATAAACTGAAGTCTAAATGTAAAAATTATAAATAATAATTATGTAAGTAATTTAGTCGGTATGACGAGACGATGTCTCAGTTTAGTGCGACATGTCAAGTTTTACGTTACACGTTTCAAACGTCCAACACAAGAATAGCAAAAGAAAAATTATGACCAAAGTAGAGTAATTAGGTAATTTAAAATGTAAAAATTAGTTAATTTTGGTAATGCCAAAGGAAATTAAACTTTTTGAAGTAAAAAATAAACGTGTGTCTCTGATTAACACTTATTTGGTACTGAACTTAACACATTGAGTGAGTAACTAACAGTTGAGATATTAAAAATGAACTATAAGCAAATGAAAATTAAATGTATAATTCAACAACAAATTTTAGTTTAGTGAGAACATTTACAACATTTACACAATAAGTGTTTAACAATAGAATTAACACCATTGTTTTAATATGTTTATGATTCTAAATTATGAAACACTATAAAAATTAAACTCTAGTCTCTAATTATGTGAAGTTATTTTTTCATAAATTAAATTATTCTATACAATTCAGGAGCAGGCTGTAGCTGTAGCACTTTAAAGAAAGAAAAAGCTCTAAATACCTTCAACGCTGCGCGAACAGATAAGTGATTCGGTCCTCATTTTTTCTTTCTTAATTTGTTCTTGTTGGCCCCACATGAACACATTGCGATGAATATCCATAATACAATTCAAAATTACCTAAAGAATACAATACCTTTGAATTTTACAACCAATCTATTGGTTTTTGTCTTAGTTATGTACTAAAAAGAGTCACACCTATTAAATTATATTGGAGTGAAATGGTTTGATCGGTGACAATATACTTTAATAAATACAAATATTTTGGTAGTCAATTTTGAAACAGGATTTTGAATCCTGTATTTAATGAAGATTAATTACCTGTGTAAATGATGATTGTATTTCCTCTAGTGCAGGTTTTATTAAGATTCTGGGTATTTGCAAATACATGTATGTCAACATTAACGGCTTAAGTTTCTTTTGTTCCACTGGATCAGTAGTCATTGTCAGAAAACTAAAAAAAAAACATCAAAACTGGAGTAAACTTGATGAGAGAACCCTAGCATAGCATCAAAGTGCAATTTGGTGAATACTTTCTAGACAGCCTATCAATCATTGGTTCATGTATACATTAATTTTATTAGTTTAAAAAAAACTCTATTTTTGCATTATTCTTGTTTCAGGTTTATTTATGAAAAGATAAAATATTACCTAGAAACCGATGCTCGCCGTCTCAAGGTGTCCAGACTCTGCCGAGTACATTTAATCAATGCTTCCAAACACTTGGTAGCAAAATAAGCAAATAATTCATTGCATTCGTTTATAGCAGGATTAACATCAAATCTATCGGGATTCTCTATCTCTGCAAAGGCTGAAAACAGTCGTTATTGATAATATACTATTCAAATTGTCACTTTGTTGTATCAAGAAAAAAAAAATTAAAAATAGCAATAAAACTAAAATAAATGTTTAATAAATGACATTAATAAAAATACCTGCATCTTCGGGAATGACTCTAGTTGCCGACGTGACTTGCTTTAAAGCCTTTTCTATATCCAACCTATATTAAATCAAATTTAAATTAATTAATAGTATGAAAAAATAACTACCAAGTTATTTTGTTGGGACTAACCCGTGCTTTGCCTCCAAATAATGAACTTATTGTACAGTGTTACAGTTAGGTCGTGTACCCTTTAGGTATGATTTTAACGATGTAAAATACTGCTGTTACAGATGGAGCACGTTGGTGAAGAAGTGAAGACTAACAGATACCGCATCGAGAGGGAGAACAAATGAGAGGAATTTATAGTCTAAATAATAAATAGAAATAGAAGATCAGAGCTTAAAGGAAAGATGAAACCTTACTTAATTGCTTCCACCCGAGCATACTACCACAATCGTCATAGTATCTCAAACCAATATTAGCTGAAGTTATAATTTTCTAGGAAATGATATAGATGTTGGCCGATCCTCAAATCAACCCGATACGCACACAAAATTTCATAAAAATCGCCCTAGTCGTTTCGGAGGAGTTTGGTACAAACACCATGACACGTGAATTATATATATTAGATTATAAAGCTGAAGAGTTTGTTTAGCTGAACGCTCTAACTTTGGAAACTGCTAATTCAAATTTAAATATGCTTTTTGAGATGAATAACCCAATTAATGAGAATGGCTATAAACTGTTTAACATCTACAATAAAGTACTGAGTTTTGGATTATTTAAAGGAATTTGCTTGCGATTGATGCTGTTCACTCCTGTATTAACGTTTGTTATGTTTGAAAGTGATAGACATTATTATTATATTTCATCTTTTCAAATTGTTTATATTGTTATTATTCTATGTTCTTTTTTTTCTCTTACATAGAAGTTTACAATTAAACTTCTAAAAAAAAATTAAACTTCTTCTTCAATTAAAGTCTAGGTTCATATTAACACACAAAAAATAGTTTACAATTAAACTATTTTTTGTGTGTTAATATGAACCTAGACTTTAGGCTTGTAATTTAATTCACATTAGTGTTTTATGATAAATAAATATCCTGCTGCCGTTATTGTCGCGCTTCGGCTCGTTAATCTTAACTGTGGCGACTTCCACATACAGCGCAACAACATAAAATATATAACAGCGCCATTTACCGAAGAAACACGAACTACGGAGCAACGATGAAACTTAGAAATTACCAATCCTAAATCGCCCAATAGAAGTTCTCGCGCCGATTATATATACAATTTCCCAACATCAACCGTTGGATAGTGCCCCGCCAGGCATGATCATCTCGCCTGGTCGGAGGATCCTCCCTTTGTGATGGAGGGACATGACACCCGTTCCCCCACATTAACTAATACCGGTTCAGTAATACGATGGCTGGGGTTCACATGCGGTCTGTATGGACAGAACGACCCACAACTATGTCCATTCTTCAAAAGGCCAACCCAAATCCTGTACTATACTCACATAGTTTTTATTTAATTAATATAGATGAATTTAAAAAAATAACTGACGTATTTCGGCATTTCTTCCTCCTTCTTGGTGTGTTAATAAAAATAAAATAAATTAGTAATATAATTATGTAAATGTATGTAAATGAATTACCATTGGTCTTTCAAATCCCTTATTTGCTTAGAAGGTACACTATCTAAGAATTTATTAATGAGTTCTATCACAGCAACTTCAGCATTTGATGATTTTTGTTGAATTTCATGAGCTGTGAAATATAGATACTTTATTTTATATCGTTCACTTCACAAACCCTATTATTTAAAATCACTGGCCCTTACTGACTAATTCATCAATGCAGAGTCTAAACCACTGGACAACAAATTTAAAATTATGGCATTTAAGATTTTAGATATTGCAAGTAATAAGTTTTTTTTTTATTTCACCCTTTAGAGGGTAATAAAGGATGAACGAATGGAGTTGGATCGTACGTTTATTATTGTTAAAGCTATAAGTAAACACTCATTAAAAAACTACCCAAGTAAAGCCTGTGACAATTGTTAATTTAAACTAAAAGTCATCCATACCTAAGGCTTTACCAACCACTTACCAATATTATCACGTCGGATGAAATTTTCATCATAGAAAAAAGTTGGATCTACAGCTTGATCCGGCAAATAAACAAGCAAAGTTTTAGTAATTGATATCAATATAGGGTCTATGCGAGCTTCTTTTAAATCTATAACCTGTGAAAAGCATTTTCTAATTAATATTAAGGCCCATTAAAAGTTTTACACTTTTAAGTTTTGAGGATCTGGAATTCTACCTCTTTAAGGAATAAATCTACTTCATCAAGAACCTTTTCAATTCTTTCGCAATATGTTGGTATTTCTAGAGAAGTCCAAGTTATAGTTGAGAATCCAGGTTGAAAAATCTTCTCCATTTTTATCAACTGCGCTCGAAGTAAAGGCAAATAAAGTTTCGGCATACTCCTTTAAAGTAAATGTAGTTGAATAAATAATTGTACAGATATTGGAATGAGAAGTCTTGTCAATAAGGCAATCCTTCTAATTAAATCTTTTAGGAACATAATTATAAAAGTATTTAATAAAATGGGGTATATCAATATTACCCTATACCAATTAAGAACTTCATTGACGGTGTACAATCGGTGACTATAAATTATCAAGATAAAAAATTTGCTTTGCTCAAGAAGGTTGAAAGGTCATACCAGATCAATAATGTTAGAAGTGAATACACTTACAAATTTAACATTCATATAATATAGATATATCTATGTAGTTTACCTTCGTATTTGGTTATTTCTTTCTACCAAAGATTTGACAAGTTCGTAGTTGTAAAAGAGTTTATCTTTACAGAAAGCTAATACTTGAGCACAATCTGGTACATCTAAAATTTAACAAAAAGTATTAAATAAAAATTATACGATTATAAACAATTCTATAATAATACCAAATTATCTTACAAAGTCCTAATTGATACATATATTCGATCTCTCTGATGCATTCCGGAATATATATGTTGAAGTTTATTATATACATATTTGTAACTGGATGGCGAATCAACAATGGCGTAATTAAACTCAAACGTACCTTAAATAAATATAACAGTTTAGTTATTAAAAACATAATTCTTAATATAAGATAATAAATTATACAAGGGTCATTCCGTCACACACTTCTAAAATAATAACATAGTGTCTTATGTAAACGATGAATGCGATGGGATGCGATCCTTCATGTGACGAGTGTCTACATGGTATCCTACGTAAATGACACGGCACGACACGACGCGACGCGATACGGCAGGACACGTCCTATTCGTCATTCATCTAGGACACCCCGTATACCAATCATGGCGCCGCGTCTCGTCTCTCTCAATAAAAGTCGCGTCTCGTCGCCCACAATACAAGTCGCGTCTCGTCGCCCACAAAACAAGTCGCGTCTCGTCGCAGACTATCACATAAGACACAAGTAGTGCGTGCAGTTGGTTTGATCGCGTTCATCGTATTGCAGCGTTACATCGTATTTGTAGCCCACCTTTTTTGTTTTTTTACGTGTGGAAACCCCCTCGGGCCGACACCCCATCGGGGTTTGCGGCGGGGCCGTGTGTCGGAATCGAACCGACTAAAACCACATGATGTGCCACTCTGCGCCTGAGACGGGAGAGATCCGGGAACCGCTTTCTTACGCCATCCGGACCCATTCGTAGCCCACCTAGGTTATCCCCGTTAGTCGCTAATTTAGCGTAGGCTAATATGCGATATACTACTATCATTGCAAAATATTCCAACATTTATCACCACTACTAATGAATTATTCATTACCTGTCCAATATTTTCTGCCCAAGCGTAATGATATATAAGTTCGAATTCTGTAAAAACTATAGCCATGACATTGTACAATTTTATACAACGCTGTGTATCCTGTAAAAAATGTATTTAATTTAACATCTTAATACAATCTAATGCTCAAAGATTTTCAGGTCCGCATTTTTTTAAATTACCCTTCACCTTTACGGCTCATACTTGCATGGTTCGTGTTTAAGTTATACAAATATAACATACCGGGTGTGTAATAACTTCTTCATGTTTCTTGAAAGTCTCCATGGGTATTTTTATGTTTTTGTCGTAAAATCGTATCCACATAATGCGACCAGAGACTGGTGGCATATTTCTTGGCAGTTCTGGATTTTGTCTTTCGTCATTATACCTGAAAATTTCAATAATGAGGTTTTTAGGCTAAGTACAAAACTAATTCGGTGGCCGCTTAACGTAAAACAAGCTATAATAAAAAAAATGAAACGACCCCTACGCAAGCACTTCATCAATAAAAAAGAGCTAATACTCTTACACTACTGAACCAATATTAAGTAAACATACTTAAGAACTACCGTAAGAAAACTGGCTTTCAAATGAAAAAACCCGCATCAAAATCGATCTGTCCATTTGAGAGCTACGATGCCACAGACAGACAACAGACATCGACGTCAAACTTATATCGCCCCTCTTTTTGCGACGGGTGTTAATAAAAACAAGAATTGCAATAATAATATTTTCTCACAGTACCTGTCTCTTATTGATTCTATTTCAGCTGTGTAATTTTTAATTAAATCGTAATATTGATCTTCAAGATATAAACAATCTAGTTTTAATTTTCCAAATCTCAACAATAAATGTAAAGCTATTTCGGTCGTAGGACACTTATTGACGCTCTGGAAACATTAAAATATAATTGAATAAGTTAATATTATGTAACTACCTAATGGACTTCCCCGCAGAGACATTAGTCTTCCGTGCTAGATTATACACGTAATATATCAAACCCTTTATTTTCTTCCTTTTAATAATATTTTCATAGTTAATCTAGGAAAAAATGATATAAAAAGATGACGCCTCTTGATCAACGCTATTGTTTTCCTAGCTTGAACCTTTTTCATTTATGTGTGACTTCGCTCTTTCGTGCCGTACGAAATATATCTTTTATCACACTGTACACACGACCGAACAAAGAACTTTCAATTCCCTTTTCATATAACGTAACAATGAATGTCCCAAATGAAACGACAATCTGCACGATGTGATGGACATCTACCCAATAAAGAAGAGAGGCGGTGTTGCAATCACGAATATAACGTTAAATTTAGGGCATATATCTGAAGCAGAAGTAATAAAAAAATATTTACATTGATCATAAAATTTTCTAGCAACAACTCTTGATTGGCTACAGTATCTGTATATATCTTGAAATCCTTGTCAAAATCTGGACGCCTGTAACATAAAATCTATATATATAAAAGAAAGTCTTGTTAGTTACACTATTTATAGCTCAATAACGGCTGAACCGATTTGGCTAAAAATTGGTGGGGAGGTAGCTTAGAACCAGGAGACGGACATAGGATACTTTTAACATGAGACCGCGGCTGTTGTTGTACCGCGGGTCGCGGGGCTCAGCTAGTATAAGATAATAAGAAAGGAATTGTCCATCTAGTTCAATGTATTTTATATTCAAACATTTAACCTGTGATCTAAGGCGTCGTATGTTTTCGTAGATATAGTTTTATAAAGTTTGTTAAAGGTTGCGGCGAATTCTTCAATACCTTCTATAGTAGTTTTGTTCAGCACATAGTATGTAATATACGTTTGGAACAAATGTATTATCTGTGAAATATAAAAAAATCAAACATAAATAAGGAAGAATATATGAATATTATAATAGCAGAGTTCATGTCAACTGAAGATACAACTAAGGGCTATTTTGTTAGTGATATGTGAAGAAATGGACATTTTATAATGTAATACAGTATTTAGAGATATTTATATATGTAGATAAGAGCGTATTTCGCCAACAAGCTTAACAGCTTGGCGAGTATTTAATTTATTGTCACGTGTAAAATGTTGTGGTTTATGTAAAATAAAAAATAAATAAAAATATGTGCTTAGCTGCTTATTATGTATTAAGATTAGAGCTATCCATAGAAGAGCAATATTTTTCATATAGTATAAAATGAATTCGCTTTTCGTTTTTGTACGCTTAATTCTCCTGAAGTGCGCAACAAATTAATATACAATTTTTACCATTATTCAGATTATGATTCAAAGTAGGTTTTTTATATATATATTATATACCTATGTGATATTAATAGAAAAAAACAGACAATGTTTCGTGAAAACACAATTTTTAAATACTTCATTGCTGACTTAATTTTACTAGATACATCAAAATGACCTGGAATTGTATATCTAAAAGATATATCGCAATTTTTTTGGATATATCTATATTTTACAAATAACCCACAGCAACCCTTTACACTTTCAATCAATTTTTCCAAATGTCATATTAATCCTCATCCAATTAATTACATTGAATATTATGTTATCCGTAGGTACCTGACAGCACAATAGCTACAGAGCATAGAACACGAAAAATATTTTACTGTGTCTTCATTCGAGCAAAGCTAATATATCCATCTCTCAGCCACAGAACATATATAATACTTATTTTCACGGGAATTAAGGCAAACATTTATTTAAAAAAAAGTGATTGCATTAATTCCCGTGAAAATAATTATTACATCTAATGTATATAACGAAAAGGTATAATTTAGACGAAAACTGTCTCCTGACAAAGCAAATAAGTAGTTTCTTAAAAATGTTAATAATTATTGCTTTCATTAATCTTTCCAAACTATTTAATTAAATATCTCTTTATAAGTAAATTAAATAATAACGCCACCTATTTATTTATTATATTGTTACCTTAATCACTCTAGTGCGGAAAGTTTCAAATTTGCCAAAAATGTACATTTCAGAGCAATCAAAGGGCCTCTCATCTGATGCCTCCCTCATTTCTTGTTGAGTTTCAGCGTAACATTCGCGATAAAAATTGTAAAGATTCAAACAAAGCTGCAAAAATATTAGTATTATGATAATATACTATAGTGCGTTCCCGAGATCAGGAGAACAAAGTTCTTTTATGAAATATACTCCTACAACAGACTATATATACATACATAATAACTGATTACCATATCCGTACGTATACCGTATCTATTTATACAATAGGTATTTAATACCGAACATAAAAGACAAGATTTCTGACATTGATACTAAAAAAGAATGTTTTATTTTCAGAAAATCAAACTTTTCTTTAGAAATAATTACAATAATGTACAGGCTTGCTTGTGAATAAGATTTGTAGTAATATACGTCACTCACTTTGGATTTATTTATAAACTTGAGCTTGTCCTGATTCCATATTGTCTTTTTTCCATAATTGGTTAAATAATCCATACACATGTTAAGTATTTGATTCGTCACTTTAACCAGCAGTGTGGATATTTGTTTCGTTGTGTTGTAATATCGAGATGTAGCAAACACCATACGAATGGTGTACAATAGACCAGGAATGTACTGTTGCATAGTTTGTGGATCGCATCTGTAAGTACATGAATTATATAAGTATATAATTATATGTGTGTGTACGTGTATGTGTGTGTGTGTGTGTGTGTGTGTGTGTGGGCGAAGGTAGATGATGCTGCAAAACTTTTTACTGTGACCAAAAACAGCCAAATTCTTACATTGGCAGTACAGTCCTTTCTTGACGAGCTTTTTGGATTCTAAGGGTTCAGAAGATTAGACATTAGGTAGCAAAACGTTTGATATATTATTTCAGCTAGAATACACGGCGATAGCTTCCATGCCGCTAAGTAGTTGTATTCTTATGTATTTATTTTAAGGGTATTCGTAATGTAGTTAAGTTATATCATGACCAATGAGACCCTAATTACCTATACAAGGGTTCGCAGAATTTCTCCAAAGCATAGAGATACTTAACGTTGTCATAGGCTTCATTAAAGTAATCTGTTACCATGTTGTCAAGCCTTCTCCATTTCTGAAAGAAACCAATTGTATATAATTTGCTATTATATTAAGTTCCTCTTAAAATGTAGAAGCTATGAGCATTATAAATCAGGTTACGTAAGAATGAGTTTATACATGTTTTTTTAAATATTACCTGCTAACATGACTGTACTGTGAATGATGAAAGAGAAAGTATGAGTAGAATCCAAGAGTGGTCGTCACGATCATCGTTATGAACGTAAGTGTGTTTTCTTTACTTTGCCTGATGGAAAGTATAAGCAGAATCCAAGAGTAATGGTTACCATACTCATTGCGATTGCAGACAATGCAACAATTCAGCATGATAATCCACACCATGGTGGCTTAGTAATGCTTCTGCATCAATGGGCCTCCAGTCTTGCACTCGCCAACGTAACACGACAGCATGAACGCTGTCATTTTTCATTGATTTTCTGTGAGAAGGTAGTATCGCTCCAGTCAAGCCGGCCCGTTCATGTTGAAATCAGCGTGACTCTAGTACCTTGAACCAGAGTGGCTTTACTATCTTGAAGTTGTGTTTATATTCTACCCGCTAATTGAACTTCAAACAAATGATCTTCTATTCAAGCTAATAATTTGGGGTTGGCGCTATAAATCAGTATATTATCATTTTAATTTAAGTGGTGGCCTTAACAGCATTCTTGTATCAGGTGCTCTCACACAGTAATTATAAAACTTTGTGTACACGATAACATTTAATAACATTCTTTAACATTCGCTGCAACATTTTATATGTTGCAAGCTCTCCCACACAGGTTAAACTTGTTGTCTAACAACCTATTACATTGTGTAACAATCAGTTTGGATGTGCTTTTCGAGGAAGCTGATTAACTTTAGCGCTGAAAGTTCAACTTGAGTCAGTGGCGCATTGAACGAGATTGAGCTTGTTTCTGTCGCCGTGTCACTGTCTAGGACGCATTCAGACCATCGTTCTCAATAAAAGTTAATTGTTAGTTTTAATTGCTTCATAAAACAATTAAAAAAGTTAATTGCAATTATTTTAATTGTGACTTACATTTATTTTATTTTTATTTTATTTTAAAACTTCATGCACACATGTACAACGGCGGGCTTAATGCCCAAGGCATTCTCTACCAGCCAACCTTTGGATGGTGTAGAAATTTTGTTGAAACATTTAATGTGCATTGTGCATTGATCCAAAGAATTTAATTGTTATACACAATTAAATGTTGAATAGTAATTAATTCACTTGCAATTTATTTAGTCATTATTAAGTTCTAATCCATTAATTAGTTAAATTAAAAATTAATTTATTAATGTCCAACACTGCGAGCGAGCAACCTCCTCCCCGCGCCCATCCGCTAATGTCCCGCAGAGGCTCGGACAACAAAAGCTATTATTTTTTTTATCATATTGTAATAATTTGCAACATTTTGTTACATGATTCCACAACATCAGTAACAATTTATAACTTTTGTTACAATTTGTTAAAAAATGTTAGACAACAAAATGTTATGTAACATTCCCTAACATTATAAGTAGCCTATGCGTAAACGTGTTGCCATAATTTTATACCTTAAGCAGTTTCGATTTTGCTCGTATCAAAGCATGAATATACATCATAGTGGCATCACTCTTGATATGTTCTATGATAGAAGTAAATGACGTGAGTTGACGTCTCCAGTGATCTAGCTCCGCTAAAGGTCCAATATTCGATGGTTCACGTCTTAGTTGCTGACTTTGCACCAATACCTGAAAAGGAATTCAGGATATAAATTTTGATGTCTAACACAGTTTTGACAAATGCTAGATCACAAAATGACTAAATTACATTACTGTTTACGAAACTGATTGGTTATTGTGAATATATTCACATACTGTGAAACATTGACCGTACCGATGGCATAGTGGTTTAACCGTGGCTTCGCCATTTCAAACTACTGTACTAAGTGTCGTCAGTCCAATACTCACATTGAACAACAATTCAAAAGTCATACAAACTTTTTTGTCTTGTGTTCTTTGTGTAACTTTCATTAAAGTTTGTAAAATCCTTAGCGAAGAAAAAAATAATTTCACAATATCTATCAGTTTTACTCACACACTCAAACATACATATTAACGTTTCATTAAAAACCTTACCATCGTAATCTGTCTCATCCACTGTTTAACGTAAGTGCAAATTTCTTCTAACACTGCAGTTTTGGTAATGGCGGCTTTCATTTTGTCTGGATCGGACAGCTCATCGTTATACAAATCTATATTGATTTCAAACTTTGTGCAACATTCTAGATCTATCTTAGTTTCTGGAAAAACAAAGTTTTATTTAATTTAACGGAATAACCATGAAATATGTATACACATATACTCTAATATCTTAAGGTTTTCTATAATTTAATTGAGTTATTCGGGTATTTAAGCGCAAATTGTTCTTATTTAGGTTTTTTGTTAGAATAATAATTTTTATTTTTATTCTAACAGCGTTTATAGTCCGGCTAAATATATATTAAGGTATATATACATGCATTTAAAGTTATCTACTTTTGTTAAAACTATTTATAAACTTCTTTAGGCCCCATACTCACTTTCAAGATAATCTACAAACAGCTTTATTTTCGAAACGTAATAGGCTATCATATCTTGACTTCTGGGATTAGGTGGATTGAGGTCTCCCCACGCTTTGCATTCTTTAAGGGACGGTACATATACACGATTCATAGTATTAAATATGCCCGATACTATGTTATCTTTTGGTCCTTTCATATCGATTAATACCTCGTAATAATCCTGAAAGTAAGACATGACACTTCTACGGTTTGAGCAATCTCGCAATCTATGTATTATTACTTATGCAGGCATGAACAAATTGAGAATATAGTAGTCTTTCAAGTATTCGTGAGATTTGTTGCGAGATGACTACAATTTAATGAGTGGCTTCTCTTGGTAAAGAGTAAAAAAAATATATTAAAATTTATTTTTTACCAGATAGTCTATTATTTCTATAAAACTAGTTACAGCTCAAATATCTACGAAAATATTATCAAAAGAACATGTTTTATGTAAATGAAGAACTTAATCAGAGTCCTGTATATTAAATACAAACTTCCACTAAAATTTAAACTATTACTCACGTCAGCAATGTTTTTTGTATCTATAGCTTTATTCTTTATCCTGTACATAGCAACACAATTGCCTACTGTGCCAATTGTGGAACAGTCAGATATGTATGTCCGATCCATTGTACCTTTTTGCTGAGGAACAAACCGACCAGATTCTAAAACATAAAAAAGATTCAAATATTACTACTACTACCTACACTACCTTTATTGAATCTTACAATTGTTTTGTACTTAAGTAACAGGTTATTTCTATACTTTGTTTTCATCGCATTACAATGAACACGAAAAATCGGTGTTAAACAGCGCTTGCGCTGTGTTTCACGGTTAAATGAAGACACCGGCCCATACTAGCCTTCTGATATAGAACCTTCCTGAATAAATGGACTATCTAACAATGAATGAAATTTTAGATCGGACCAGTAGTTCCTGAGATTAGCGCGTTCAAACAGATAAACAAACAATTTCTTCAGCTTTATATATTCGTATAGGTTATTTGGCTTTCCGCGAGACTATAAAAATAAATATTGCTAAAATAGTTATTACGGCTAATTAATAGTTATGTTACGGCTGGCAGGAGCTGGATGCGAGAAGCCATAGATCGAACTAAGTGGCGTGAAATTGGAGAGACCTATGTCCAGCAGTGGACTGCAATAGGCTGATGATGATGATGATGATGATGAAAATAGTTAATCCGAGTTATGTTTACTCGCATCTGATGAGCTTAGAAAATGACATTTTGACTACACGCATTAGCATAGTGGTTTAAGCGGTTGCCACGCCGCTCATTATTGCGGTGTGTATTGTGGGTCCAAACCTAATATGGAAGCTGTCCTATATGGGGTTTGAACCCACTTCTTGTATATTTGTTAAGTTCTCCGCGACATAGGAATTATTCCTGGAGCGAAAGTTATCTTTTTAAAAAGAAAAGATTACCCATTTTAGGAGGGGGTAGACTGGCATCACACACGACGATGCCGTTTTTGCCACCTTCCACAATAGCGCTGTCTAGTAAATCTATGTGAATATCAGCATCATAAACACCATCCTGCAACAAGTATTTAAAATTATTATAACGCTATTAATAATTAAAGATTACAGATTTTTTATTTTACTTACCAGCACATAATCACATGTTTTATTTAATAACGTTGCTGCATTCTCTAATAAAAATCTGTGTTGCGTTTTGAGACCACCCATGCGATTAGATCGAGCTTCTTTAGCTTTAGCCTAGAAACGAAATGATCAAACGTTATAGAAGTTTAAAACATAATCCGATAGAAACAATATACATAAGATGGTTTTACGTATAATTACTTGTTTATCTTTATAAGTCTCTTGACCTAATGCTAGAGTACTCATAGAAAGCCTACTTTTCTTCTGAATACTTTGAATTCGAGAACTAATATCTAGTATTGCATTTAGAGCCGTTCTGTCCACATCAACACGCGCTGTAGAGTCAACTGGCATCTTTTGGCGTCCTTTCTTTAGTCCCCATCGTGATAATGTGCTCATTTTCAAACCAGCAACATAGGCTGCTTGGGCTTCTGCGGCTGTGAGCTCTTTAGCTTCCTCTTCAGGTTCCACTTCCTCTTCTACTTTTTCATCTGGTGATTCTTCTACCGCAGTACCCTCTAGTGGGGCCTCACCTTCTGGAGCTTCACCTTCTGGAGCTCCAACATCAGGAGGTGCTGCATCACCTTCCTCGGCCATTTTGATATGTATTAAAAAAATTAAACTTCACAAGAGTAATAAACACTATTTAATGTTTACTAATCACAAATTCATAATCATTTGAAAGAAATTAACGACATCAGCTGTCACTTCTATATTTGAAATTTAAAAAAATATAGACTTTTCTAGGAATAAATCCCACTTGACCTTTATTCTTATTACCTATATACATTACATGTTTATAGCTAGGTAAGCATATTTAACAATCAATAGACTATAATAGTTTTCTTTAAGTAATATATAAATATTCTTATTTTATACACGTAGGCATTTAATGACAATAATCTTAAACTATTATTCATAGTGATTTTAAACTGTAATTACTTTATATTTATATAAGTAAATAAATGTGTAAGTATATATGTAACTTACGTAAACATATATACTTACACATTTATTTACTTATATAAATCAAATCTATTATTATTTCCAAGAAATAACACTTATATCTAAATATTATCTTATAAACATTATTTATAGACTTTTTTAACTAATAACTAAATTTATTTACATATTTACAATACACCTAACATATACACAAAAAAATTATCTATTTACATATTAATATAATGTATATATCATCCGACTAACATATCGGAATAAACTCAATACCTGCCGGTTGTAGTATTATGGCAACGCACATTTTGTTATTACAATAGATCACGCGCGAGCGCATGCACGCTCCCGCTCACCGGTCAGTCGAGTTCTTACATACTTACGCGGAGCCTGTGTCACTCGATATAAATTTTTATGTTTATCGATGCATTACTTTTTGTCTTGCGATCTATGTGTAAAGCTTACCGAGCTGAACAATATTCTATGTAACAATTGTGTATTTACGCTTTGCTTAGCTTCCTATCTGTTATGCTTCTTTCTTCCTTCTGACCTCTGTATTTCGCGTGTGTTGAATGTATTTGTGAAACAACAATTGGACTAATTTATTGTGTGTAGGTATGCTACATACAGTAACACAGATAAATTGGTTGAGGTTAGTGAACACCACACATTATCACTACATCCCCTTAACTGTTGGCTATCTTTTTTTTATGGTATAAGGGGCAAACGAGCAGACGTATTGCCTGATGGTAAACGATTGCCGCCGCCCATAGACACCCGTAAAACCAGAGGTGTCACAAGTGCGTTACCGGCCTTTGGGGGATGGGGAGGGGGATAGGGGGGGAGGATTGGGGTATGGGCCTCCGGTATCCTCACTCACTCGATGAAACGTAGCGTAAGCGCTGTTCCACACCGGTTTTTTGTGAGGCCGTGGCATTACTCCGGTCGAACCGGCGCATACATGCCGAAGCGTGGCTCTCCCACGGTCTTTATGACTAAACTCTCTAAACTTTGTAAATACTGCTACGTTTAGCATCAAAAGTAGAAATGAGAAAATCGTTACTATTGAGAATACTTTTTTCAAGTAAGTTCTTAGTTAACTATTGTATTGCAAAGAGGTGCCAAATTTAAACTTTCAAGAAAAAAACGTATTCCTTCTTAAAAGGCCGGCAACGCACTTGTGACGCCTCTGGTGTGGCTGCGGTAATCGCTTGCCATCATGGATACTTCTGCTCGTTTGCTCCCTATTCCATAAAAAAAACATGTGTATTTCATAACAAACATTACCCATTAAATTAGCAATTTGACCCCTTAGTTCGTGGTTCTTAATATCTGAATAACGATAGATAATAATGACAACACTATTTTGTTTTCTTCTTCTTAAAAAAAAATAAAAAATAAATAAAAATAGCCTTTAATTACTCTGACCTTTGCACATTATGTGATATAATATAAGAATATGCTAACTTTACCTAGTTATACTATATTAACTTTTTTCCTATTTTCTGTATGTATATAAATTAACATTTACTGTCAGTTACTAGGTCAGGCTGTCTTGTGACATAGGCCTCCTCAAGATCCCTCCACAATTGCCTGTCCATTGCTGTCCTTCTCCAATCTTTCGGCAAATCGTCCTCCCATCTTTTTTTTCTGCCTTCCTCTACGTCTTTTTCCGTTCCATGGGTACCAATCTGTTACTTTTTTGGTCCACTTTCCTGTTGTTGTTTCCTCCGTTCTTAATGTTCTTGCGTTAATAGTTGCTATTTGTATTCTGTTTGTATTGTTTTTATTGTTTTGGGTGGGTGTAGGGGTTATTGAGGGTAGTGGTCTGTCAACCCCACGGAGACCAGCCGGGTTGGGGTTGTTCCGCTTCCGGTAACTGACATTTAATTGCTAGTTAGTTTTGTTTATTTTGCGTAAATTTGAATTTAAATTTGGTCTAGCTTGCATTAAGTCATAAGCATTTGTTCGATGTGTCTTGCTGCTTGTAACCATATTGCTTTGTTTTTTAGGGTTTGTTTGTATCCCAGGAGATATAAATTTCTCTCTTTTTCTTTTTTCTATGGTGGTTGCATTACCTTCCTTTACCATCAGCCTATCATATTTTATGTATGCAAATTTTCCCTTTGCTCTTTTTTCCTTTAATTGTTCCTGTAGTAATTTCCGTTTTTCTAATACAGCTTTTGGATAGTCTTCTACTATGTAAACGTTTTTTAGCCTCTTTTTGTTCTTCAAAATATCCACTTTTTTCCAATAGTTTGTAAACGAGATCAATAGAGGTCCAGATTTATCTTTATTTTTGTTTCCAATTCTGTAAATGTTCTGAATATCGCTATCATTCACTAAAATGTCAAGATCATTTTTCATTATTTTCTTCTTCTTAGTATGGACCGAAAGCCAGCTTTCAGCCAACTGACGGTATAGTAGCAAAGTCCATATTAATGCTAGTTATAATATTTCACATGCCGTAGGTGAAGTGGGGATTCACTATTCCCATCAGAGGTTCCTTTGGGCGTGCGCAGAGACTTCTACTACGTAACGTCAGCATGTCTCTCGTTTTAATATCTTAAAATACATATTTTTTTATATATAAAGTGCAGACACTTTTCGGGTTCCTTCACTTCACTAAGAGGAAGACCGGTAATGCACTGAGAGCCTGTGTTCCGCAGACTTACGATATAGTAACAAAGTCCATATATACTATTTCACCTGCCGTAGCTGAATTGGGTATTCACTATTCCCAACAAAGATCTCCCCTTTGGGCGTGAACAGAAGTCGAAAAGCATCAAAATTGACTCTGAAAACGTGATGTCAGCATGTCTGTCAGTTTTAATATTTTAAATATATTTTTTTATATATGAAGATTTAAAGGCAGCCACTTATTCCGGTTCCTTCTATAAGTTAATATAACTTCAAAACTGCGAAAATTTCATTAATTTTACGTTATTTCATCAAATCTGAAAATTATATAACCAACTGCCCCGTGTCTGCTTTTTTAAATATATATATATATATATATATATATATATATTAGATAGGTTGGTTCCGACATCCAGGCACACAACATAATACTTTCTCAGTCGTCTTAATGAAAGCGTACGATTTCGACTCTCTCACTGGGAATCAGTGTTCCAACAAAGCTGCAATTTACATATGTTATTTATATTATCATTAAATATACATATTAAAGAAACCAGACAGATAGATCGGTTCTAACATGCAGACAGACATAATACTTCCTCCACAATTTAAGTGAAATTTTCCTCCATTAGTCCCTAGATATTCTAGTTACCCTCCCTAGAAAAAAATATTCTGCAAAAAAATACCTGGAAAGTTGTCATGGTCCCCTACTCTATTTTGTTCCGAAAGTTTGTTCGAGAAACACTTAAAGTGTATCTTACTGCGTATTTTTCGAGCATTTTGGGTTTATTCACTGCAAATTTTAAGTTATAGCAGATTAATAAAATGGTATTATTACAAGGGTATAAATTGTAGCATTTATAATATGATTCACATGTATTAATACCGATTCGCGCTCATACCCAGTAAGAGTGAGGGAGTCAAAATCGTACGCCTTCATTAGCACGACTGACAAAGTATTGTGTGGTCTGCCTGCATGTTAGAACCGATTTGTTTAGTTTTTCTTCTAGTATGTATTAGATTATGATAATAAAAATAAGATATTTAGTTTGTAGGTTCGTTGAAACACTAATTTAAAGTGAGATGAAGAGAGGCAGAGAGAGTCGAAAACGTACGCATTTATTAGCACGACTAAGAAAGTATTTTGTTGTCTGGATGTCAGAACCAACCCGTATGTCTGTTTTTTTAAATATCTGTTCTTTTTTGATGAGATGGCAACCAGCCTGAACAGCTATTTCTGGCATTGTCAAATATTTAAAGTTCTCAATTCTAAGTCTTCGAGTCTTCAAGTCTTTGTCGCGGTAAAATTATTGGTAAAAAATATAAAAAATGTGGAAAAACAACTTTCGCAAAAACAAAAAACGATCTAAATATGTGTAACAACATACAAAATGATAATATAAATGACATATATGTATAATTACAGCTTAGCTATAATAACGTATATTTCATGAAATTTTCGGAGTTTCGTAGAAGATTGTAGTTGTAAAAAGTCTTACTAGGTGGGGGTTAGTAATCAAACATCATTGTGATCATCGCATTTATTAAAGTAAAAACTTACGAAAACTAAACAAATAAGAAAATAAAAGCTAAAAAAATAAAATGCACATTATCATAACTGGAAATACAAAAAAAATGAAAATATTTTGTCGTGATGTAGGTCAATAAAATACTCAATCATTAAATATAACGATATCTCCCGACGTAATGGTTATACTTCTGTCTTTACAAAAACTGTATGCTCCATCGTTGAAAGGTGTCACATAAAGCACTTTCGAAATTATTTGATATCACATAATATAGCAACTCCTCTTAGGATCCAATGGTCTGGATTTTTGATCGTTGGCAACCACAGCGGCGTGATAAACGTCAATCCTGTGCGAACAGGTTTCTTATAAACTGGACACTAAAATAAAAATCATCAAACAATTTTTGTAGTAAGGTATTGTTTTGTAGATATTTCAGTTAGTTCAGGTAGAAATTTATTTTCTATTACGATTTTATCTATGCTCGATATTCTGCGGCACGTATCAAGGCTTATATTACTGAATCTTATTCTTTTATTATATACGAACCAAATATAGCTTAGGGTCCTTAGGTGCAGTAGAGTTAATGGCATATATATGAACTACGGGTAGCTGCGTGTACAGAACTTTCAACGTTGACTCGCACAAACGCAAATTGCGCCGATCCCAACTGGCACCATCCATGAACAATCCATGAACGAAAACTCCTTCCTGTAAATTGTGTCATTAAATTTATAAAAATTATATTCATTACTTTTCTTGGAATTTATTTCCGTCTTAATGGTATATTAACTTATTTATGCACTTTTCTACATCAGCCGACTCAATGTTTAGGAACATAACACGAAGATATACAAATTTAGGATTTTTAATGTAGTGTATATAAAGTCTTACTATTGGCGGGGTCTTTATATCCTCCAAGACGAACTTCGTGACATCATTATGTAACGCGACCATGTCAAGAGCCCAGCCCTTGTGAGCTCGTGTCACCTCCTGTCGCATAGCCGTCAGAAAACCTTTAAAAAACAAATATGTTAGGTCGAGTCTGTCAAAAAATGTGATTTGTGTTCTTTAAAATATTAACGTGTATTGCTGGACCGTGTCTAAACTATGGCTTCATATCCTAGCCTCTATGAACGTATCCTTCATCGCGAGGCAAAATAAAGTTACGTACTTGTGTCAATGTGCCTACGTCCTAATTTTGTTTGGTATATTAAAATGTCATCTATCATTCGTATATGCTTATCTATACCTACTTTTTTATCTGCATATACCTTGTGGATTAAAAAATCCCGTCATCCAGAAAGAGTTAGGCCTGGCTTGAAAACACCATGCTGAGAATTGAATATTTCTCTCCAAAAACTCTGTGAACCAAAAGCCTAAGGTAGACGAGGACCACGAAGATCTTAACCAAACATCTGGCACTTTTGCATCGTAAATACTGTCTAATGCATTACGTAAAGCCTGCAACAACAATATTATCATAACATGCATATGAAACAATACCAAATTCAAATTATATTCATATCATCTACATAATATAAGAGTAGTTAGTCTTGCCTAAAATCGAGTAACTCTGTATCAATTTGACTCAGTTTGGGTTTAAATATTTGTGAAAGTCCAGAGTATAACTTATATTAGTAAGTTGTAAATTAAATTAAATTGGTTGTCAAGTAAATAAGTAAACGATAATTTTCATTGGTACTTTGGTTTCTTTATACTTGCTTTACTTTTAATGATAAACAAGGGGGTATAGTACTATAGACGATTTGCTGCTTTTTGGGCGAAAAATTTTAATGTGCTACATTTATTTAATACTTGAGAGCTATTTTATGTAGAAAAAAAAAGATTTAATTAGCTATTAATAATTAATAAATAGCCATAATACTTTTGTAGAAACGTCATAATTTTAATTTATTACCAATTTTTGTAGACATTTTTCATGGTAAATCACTTAATAAGTTTTCAATATTCTTTATTAAATTTAGGTATAATTGCTGTTTAATAAAATAATAATAAATAATAAATATTTCACACATTATAACACACAACGCTATGGGTACTAAACAACTGATATTAATACATATATACTTTTTTCCGTAAACACATACATATTATACATAGAAAACACCCAAACTCCGAAACCAATATTTGCAGACCATACAAATATTTGGTCCGACTCAGGAATCAAACCCGAGACCTCTAGCACAGCAGTCGCATATGCTACCACTGTGCCAGCGAGGCAGTCAAAAACCGTCAGTATGTTTTTAAGATAGTACCTCATTCATAATTATGGTCCCGTCAATGGCTAGCAGTAAGTCCTTCAACGTAGAGCGAACAAGAGTAATTGCTCGCTGCATTCGATCGATTTCCTGTCTCAAGAAAATAACCATAGATCCTAACATTCCGTATATCTTCAACCTGAAACAATAAATTATTTCATCGAAAAAAGGCTTACAATTTAGCTGCTTCGGAAACATGCACCACTTTATTAACAGCATGTTAGAATCACCTTACATGCAACTTACTTACTACAAAAAATGGGTTACACAATAGATTGACATTATTAAAAATTAAACTTGTATTATTTATTATATATTTTAATTAATTTTTTTTCAGATTTCATTTTAGTACTTTTTCGGCGTGATTAATATCTATACCTGTGCAAACTTATAGGTTTCTAGCACCAAAGGTCTGTGTAGAGATAGACATACGGACGGAGAGATATTATGAAATTATAAGGCTACGGAACCCTAAAAAACCCACTAACCTTTCTTTAACTTCGTGAGGATCGAAGTTAGGTGGTACTTTATCAAGCATTTCTTTTGTTTGTCTGTACACTGAGGCCTCACGTGTTTCACCACCACCACCTGCTGACTCCTTTGGTTGTATAGACAGTATTGTGTCCAAAAGATTCTGAACCGTATTGCGTTGATAACTAAATTATTAAAAAAGGTTTGAACAATTAGATTAGTAAGTGGTCATTAAAAAAAAACTTTAAAACTACGGGGTTATCACTTTAGCACGTATTTTAACATTTCCTACAGCTCCGCCCGCGTGTATGCCGGTTATTGCGGTAAGGAGTAGCCTATATCCTTCCTCAAGAATCAAAGTATCTTCATGACATCAGTACATAAACTTAGCCGTGAAATCGTTACAGACAGACAGATTTGCTTTCGATTTATAAAATCTTATAGCAAGAAGTATGGAAAAATGTATAAAATGGATATAGCAAGCTTTAATTTTTCTACTTCCTGTAATGTAAACAATATAATAAAGCAATAGTTGAATTCACTATATTTTTTTAAGTAAATAAAATATACTAACGTTATATCAGCATTAGTATGCAAACCATAAGCCTGAGGTGGATCAGTAGTTTTCATCTTCTCTATTTCCTCAATGTACTCAGGTATATTTTTGAACTTCATAATACTGTAACCTTTGTAAAATTGGAAATCTTCGTTGAAGAGTTGGTCTGTGAACCATACTCTAGTGAACGTAGCCAAAAGACGATTGTCGAAGTCGTCAGTCACACGCCCGCCGTATTGCACGGCTGAGACCATATAACTGAAAGTGAACAGATTCAATGACTAAGGCGGTTCAAATATGATGGAGATAAACTCTGTAGATGGCACGCATGTATGTTTCGAAGGTCGTGGCTTGAGTATGCAATAGCTGGGTCCTATACGAACACTGTCGCATATTTTTCGTCGTGAGCGCATATTTCTTTAAAACTCCCAAACATAAGCCGCCTTATTATATAGCACATAAAGCACTGTGATACAAATTTTCTCAATTGAAATTGAGATTAGGGAACATACCGAACCGTATTCCAGCTAGGAGATTGTCCCGGTTCTAACACATCTAAATGATTTTGTATGAACATGCACGATGCCAACCAGTCAGCTGAATTAAATTCATAAGGAATGTTCCATCCTAGAGGACCAAACTTTCTTCGCTCTTGCACTACCGTATGCAGGAATGATATAGTGAATATCAGCGGTAGATAATACGGACTATCGCTGTAATCAAGGAAGTCCTGACTCATGGAATCGTACGTTCTCATGAGACCAGCCTTAATACCTGAAAGTAAATATTGAGATGAAATTACTTCACGATAATCAAGATAAAGCATACGACTTAAATATCCTAGAGATATATCCAGTTCATGCTATTAGTAGAAAGGTTCCCCATTCTTAGTTATCCTTGTCAAGTACTTATATATTATGGTGATTTGTTCTTAAAAGAAAACTTTTTTTTTATTATTTCATATATGGGCCTGCCGAAGTGACTACTCTGCCTCATGGAAAGCATGATCAAAATCCAGTAGTGGTCACCATACCCATTGGGAGTGTAGATAATGCAATAATGCAGCATAGTGACCAACACTAGTCTCCAGTTTGCGTAGACGGTAGGTTTTTGAAATAGCTTCCTAATTTTCATCATTATTGTAAAGTAACATACCAGAAGGCGGTTCGCAAGTATACTTTATAGACATTTGTAACAATGTTATTGGAAACTTGGGATGAACTTCCGTAGTAATCCATAATCTAAAAATATAATAATTTTTATTTATTAACTATTACACTTATTCATAATTCAAAAACCTTATAATAAATAAATACCTGAACATATCGTGAACCTGCTCTGGGTCTTTCTCTAATTCATTGAACTGCTCCATTATCTCC
The DNA here is from genome assembly GCA_003709505.1 of Hyphantria cunea. NCBI lineage: Eukaryota > Metazoa > Arthropoda > Insecta > Lepidoptera > Erebidae > Hyphantria > Hyphantria cunea. The sequence continues at coordinate 3,065,074 of PKRV01002605.1, read as the reverse complement.
GTCATATACTCAAGACCCAAGTGACAGTTTTGCAGCAACACCCATATGCCCTTCACATAAATTGGAAATTATCGCAGAATCAAATAATATGACTTCACAGAGTTGTTACCATAACGAGAATAAAGAATGTTAATAGGTATGCCAAATCGCTTGAAAGTTTATCGCGTAAAGCTTGTATATATTGAATACACTAGTTTTTGTTGTAGTCAAAATTACCTAGTAGTTTTGATTTTATAGGCATTTAAACTTACGATAAATATCAAGTCCCGCTAACAGTCACGTGACCACATTAATAGTGTTTATATTCGATTAATGGAAAGGGTAATGGATAAACTACCTAAAATAGATCAAAAGACTAGATAGGAAAAAATTATGGGCATTTGAACCACCAGGAGACCTGTTTAGAAAGATACAGGGGCATAAAACAATAGCATTGAGTAGTTTGCCGTCACTTGTAAGCTGTCCAACTGAGTGCCGGGGAGAATTCAAAAGGATCTATCGATGGTAAGAATGCCTCCACTTCGGAGGCATTCTTACAATCGATAGATCCATGAAAAATAATAAGAAAACACGTAGTGCCGCCATAGTGCACTACAAAGTCGTATTTTTTTTATTTTCCAGTGATTTTTTCGGTAGTCGTCTAATCTATTGTTCCGCAACACCGTACAAAAATCATCCGACAATGAAGAAAAATCGAGGATTGCAACGCTTCAGGACAAATTGTTGCCCATTATTTATCAACAAATTGTGATTTAGTTGCAGTCGAAATTGCGAGGAATAAAAATGAAAAGGTAAGTAAACTTTTTTTTCTTTTTTTTTAAGAAATAGTGAGCGAATGGGCAAATGTATCGCCTGATGGTAAGCGGTTAACGCCGTTAATGCAAAACCGCAACACCAGAGGCGTCACAAGTGCGTTACCGACCTTTGGGGATGGGGAGGAGGATGGGGGAAGAGTTGGGGTATGGGCAACCGGTACCCCCTGGGAGAGGTCCGGATGGCATAAGAAAGTGGTTCCCGGATCCCTCCCGTCTCAGGCGCAGAGTGGCACACCCTGTGGTTTTAGTCGGTTCGATTCCGACACACCGCCCCGCAGCATACCCCGGTGGGGTGAAGGCCCGAAAGGGTTTCCACAGGTAAAAAAAATGGGCGACCGGATCACTCAATCGGTGAAAAACACAGCGCAGGTGAACTTTCACACCGGTTTTCTGTGAGGCCGTGGTATCACTCTGGCCCATAATAAAAAAACAAAATCGATTACTTGACATGTATATTGCATGAATATAGAAATAAATGCTTTCGACGATTTAATGTTATTTATGCCTAATAATGAGAAGTTCGTTGTGTTAGGAAAATCCGAGTGTGCTCAGACACAATTTAACTCGCACACCAATGGTATCTTTCTCCTCACCTGTCAAGGAATTATGCTAGTCAGAACCTCCTGTCATTGTACCTACTTTTTTTACAGTTTTACAGAATAAAGTTTGTCTTCATTGATGATATCATTACACCTTTCGGTTCGCCTGCAGGTTCATCGGAAACGCCTGTCAATTTTTTTTAACTTATCAATAAACTAAATCGTATAAAAATTTCAAAGCATGCTATGACACATCACAATAAGAATTTCTAGCCTTACAGACACACCGTTACTCGGAGGGTTCAGTAGCTCTCTTACCACAAGGACATACGACCCAAGGCAGTTTTTTTAGGGGTGAACGCGCAATTTTATGTTCTTGTGGTGGTGAATTGGACTTAATTAAGTCAATCGCCTGTGCCAAGCGATTGGTATCAGGCACACCATAAGATCACCAGCCGATCGACCCTTACGTAAGCCGTAGAATAGAATAAAATAGAATACACTTTATTGTACAACAGATATAACAGTTTACATAAATATATAGTTTACATAATACATCAATTGAATTACCATTGATATGGAAAAAAAATTGTAAAAAAAAAACAATAATCCATGGGCAGTTTTGGTGCGAAAAGAGAAAAAAGATAAAAAAAAGGAATTGAAAGATTAAAAGGTAAAGATAAAAATCACATATCAAGATACATGCTAATACAAAAAAATAAAATAACGACATACACACAAATTAAATATTTACGTTTCCAATGAAAAAGAAAATAAAAATAAATAAACAACATAACAGGTAATAGTAAAATTTGTTTAGGCATAAACAAGTTATATATATCAATTTAATACGTTACGTCGTTTTATTTATTATTATATATATATATATAATAT
>PKRV01002605.1:2989484-3062516 GCA_003709505.1 Hyphantria cunea | reverse complement strand
TATATATATATATTATATTTCAGTTCGGCAAGAAACAGTTATGGTGATGATGCTATTGGTTATATTTAGGTAAATGAGTAGGTGGTGTGTATACGGTACGGTTACCATTATCAAGTATTATCAAAAAATCTAAGCTCTTGGGTATATACTTTGGTACAAGTGACGTTACATGTTATGAAGCCGGTCAGCATAAACGGCTGTATCCATGATTGCGTTGGCTTAGAAGTTTGATTTTTTTTCACTGCTCCAAGGGACAGTAGACCTGAGTATTTTTTATGGATTTCAGCTTGATATCTCCACGCGTCGAAAAAGGGTCTTGTCTGACAGACAGATGGCCAACAAAGTGATCCTATAAGGGTTCCGTTTTTCTTTTATATTATTCCTTTTCTATTATTAAACAACTTTTCCGGCGTATTGATGGTTGTATTTCTACATTTCGTTACAATGCATGATTTTTTGGTATTTGGATTGTAAATTTTTGAAACCGTTTGTAATTTCTAGTGAAACGAAGATTGTATGACACTGAGAGCGCGAGCGAGCTAAGCGAGTGTTGTACTATAACCACACCGTCACACATCTCGAGTACAAACCCGCGTCGCACGTTTATTTCTATAAATCCGGAACTAGTTGACGTATCGAAATAATACTTTCATAATATTTTTTATTTTAACAGAGAATATTGAGATTATAATTAGTGCACATTCCCCATTGGATAACTTTACCTCTTTAAGACCACGATCAATGAGTTTCCTTGCATGTACTTCCTGACCTTGACCCATAGATATGGACTGGCACAGGTTTTCCATTCGTTTAGCAGTTACTTCTATGGATGGTGTTGGGTCAGACCCCATAGCTAAGAAGCCTACAAGAGGCACAAGAGGTCGGGATTCTATAACCATGTTCTAAAACAAAAACTAGTGATTTATAAAGTAGGAACACAAATCACTTGCCTGAAAACAATCAAATTGATTACATACTGTTGGGTAAGGACGTTCTGACAAGTGGCTATAATAATATTTACTGCATAAAAAAATGTCAAAGCTTGTCAGTTAGATAATATATTGTTGAACTAAATGAAATCACAACCAACTTCTTAAAATTTCTTCCTCTGGATATAACATTCTATATATGGCCACTTCTTGTTACGCCAAGTTCTTAAGTTACATATAAGAGAAAAGCAATATTCATGTGACGACGGATGTCATAGCACCTATGTCCAACAGTCCACGTAAATGTTTAAAAATTGTTTAATAGATTTGTTTACACCCTCAAGAACAATAAAAAGGATCGAAATACAAACAAAAGAGATGTCTGCCTAAATGTCACTTTGACTTTAAAATTATGTAGGTACATAATTTTGACACCTTACCTCATAATTTACTATCACAGCTTCAGAAAACCGAATTCCCATGGAGCCAATTACATACTTTCTGCAAAATATATATTCATGAGCATATTGTATTAACAAAACGCAAAATTATAGCCAAATTATTATTCAAAAGTAAATAAGGTTTTAATTTTAGAGAGGTTACGTACAAGCTTTGCGCTAAAGTTCGATCAGGACACCACGCTCGTACCATTAAGAGTTTCCTGAATACATCTAAAATATTGTAACCGTCGGGCATTGGTTCGTCTTCGGGTGCCTCTTTGTCAAACCTAGAAAAAATATGACTTCAAAAGTTTCGTTCAGCGGATGAAACTAAAAAAATAGATCAGACAACTAAATTTGAGAAATGATATGCAAAATACCAAAAGGAAGTTAAATAAGATATTGATTAACTAAGTGGGCTACGTTGAATGACAATTTTCTCAACATAAGCAACAACGCAGAGTTTTAAAGGAACTATATAAACATATTTAAATCTAGATATTAATGTTTAAGTAGCTACGGGGTCATGCAATTCAGTAAATTCTATTAAAAAGTATAAACAAACTTTATTCTACCAAGTGTACTATGTGTACAAAGTGTTCATCTGAGCTACTCGTACTTACCAGGCCTTCCATCCTTTCTCGTTATTAGTAACTTGAGTTAGTATATTTGAAAATTGACGCAGTTCTGACAGTTGAACTAAATTGAGCCAAGACATATCAGTGACCCACTTAAAAGGTTTTGGTGGACAGGCATTGAGATCCAGAGCAGCACCGCCTTAATTTTAAAATTGGATTTTTACCGTACTGGTTGGTAACATACATGATAAAACAGATTAATCCTACTGCTCACAAATCTAAGTGCTTTAAAAAGTTAAGTTCACAACCTGTAAAACTTTTTAGGGATATGTATAAATTATGCGCTATATAGCGAGCTTAGGAAAAAGTAAACAAACAGAACATTTTATTTTAAATTCGCTTTAAATCGTTTTTCACTTCTAGATATACCGAATAACAAGTTTAGTCAAGAAAAAATTGAGGAGGAAGATTATTGTAAGATAACAAGTTTAGAACTAAATAATATTTTATAAGTGTAATGTTAATTAACTATCTGACCTACAAGGACTAAAGAAGTCTAGTTTTTTTTTCTCTTCTTCTTTTTGTATTCCTGAATCTTTCTCAAAGTCGATTGCCGCTTTCTAAGGCACGTTTATATAAATGAGTGGCTAAAATACGAAAATTCGTAATTAAACTAATAAAAGAATTTTCAAAACCTTTTATAAGACTCTGGAATTCTTCGAATGTTATGTATTCTCTTTGTAAGTCTATCTTTAAAGTCAACAACATCGTGAACAAATACTTGTGCTGTTCATAAAATCCTCGACTGATAAATTTAAATACGTCGAAAGTCTGGCAAAAATGTATGATAATATTAATCACATATAACTTTATAAACATATTACAATGATAAAGAAGCAAGTTTTACCAAATAGTCGATTATAAATCCGATTCTTCTAGAAGTAATCGGACTTGGAGCAGATCGCTTCATTGATATATCAAAGCGTTCCAAGAACTGGGCTAGTGATGTTTGGTACATATTGCAGACGAGTGACATATTGCACACCAAGAAGTATAGCACAGAGCCGCGGGTCGCGACAGGACGGTACTCTTCTCGAGCCAAATTAATTTTATTCTCAGTCTCCTTAGCTACATCCAATTTTTCTCTTACCTAATCGTTGAAACAAAAAAAAGGTTTTGTCTGATAGAGTAAAATGTTATCCTAATAAAAAAATATAAATTTAATTAATATTAAATAAATAAATATTTCGAGCATCTAACACACAACGCTACAATTCCCAAACTAAGCAGAGCTTGTATTATGGGTACTAGATAACTGATATAAATACATACATACTTTTTTTTATAAATACATACATATGATGGAGTGTTTCCTATGTATACATAGGAAACACCCAAACTCCGAAATAAATATTTGGGGATCATACAAACTTACATCCATAGCAGTCGCTTTGGTAACATTAAGCACTTGAATTAGGGTCACGTCTTCCACAAGTGAACCCTGAATAGTGGTTAGTTTATGTAACAGATTGGCTTCCAATTCTTGCATCTTACGCCGGTTAGCGGATACATCCATAATGAGTTGTGTCCGTTCGGCTTCCATTTCTGCTTTTTCGGTTAATATTACACGGCCAAGCAGCTGATCTTCCAAACCTATGTTATAATATTTATGAAAAAAATGTTAATCTCATCATCATTACTTTCCCGCTGATTGCCTAATTTAGCCGAAACTTAGTATTTGTAAGTTCGATACCCACATTGAACAACACTGTAATCCAAAAATTAAAGGGTTTTTTTTTTGGATTTGTTATAAAACGCCCGTATAAGAATATACATTCTGTGTCACGGGGGACTTTACAAACATACATGAAACTGACACAAAGTACACCCAGACTTAGAACAACAATTTATGGATCACACAAAGTGTTGTGCGGTGTGGCGACCACTTAAACCACTATGCTAACCGTGCAGTCATATTCAAATCAAAGTTAAATCCCCTTCGATATAGAATTCATTTCTACCACGAGTGTAGCTTTAAGAAAAAAATAAAGTCAAATGAAATTTGTTTCTTGCCTTAAAATAAAGGTTCACTCAAACATTTGAATATCATAGCTTGGATGATTTACCTTGCATCGTAACAGTAAAGTCAATGATGGAAGTTCGAGCTGAAATCTCAGGTGTATACGCCGGGTTAGGAAGCTTTGTTGTTATGTATATTCTGTGGCCAGCCGTGACATCTATCTCTTTATCACCCAATTTTACCTGTGACATATTAAAAATAGTTAAATTCTGAATTAAACTTACTCCTATTTAAACTCTGCATACGCGTGAATTACTTTTGAACGTAAAATTATTTTGTCAATAATTCACACCAAGATACCTCCTAGGAATTATATTTCCTACCACAAAATCAAACTATGAAATATAGTCACAATATAGTAATTAAAAGATAAACTCATTGATACCTTGAAAGTCGATCCTATTTTGATGTAATTCTTCTCAAGAAGATTATCCAGCACCGGATCTAGTTCCTCAGCAACATCTTCTATTAACATAGGTCTTCCTAATGATACACAATCTTCTATATGATTCCTAAAATAAAAAATCATTTAGAAAAAAGATTACTCTTATTACTTATATATATTTTTGTGGTATTGAAATAAAAATTATTATTATAAAACATATTATGATGATTTAATTTAGTTGCTCGGACGTTCTGAACATTCTTGCCGCCCTTTAAAGGATGATTTCCACCGAACGGCTCACAGCGAAGAGCATTTTGCAAACTTTAAATGGTACTAAAATGTGTACACATTTTTTCAAGTTTATATTACCAAACCAATTGACCATAGGCGCCTTCTGCGACACGTAATCGTAGCAATATATGTACAGACTTTTGTAAAATTCTTTCTAATGCAAGCCATTCGACGTACGATTTAGCGACATCATCTTCACGGTTTTAAAGTTCATATTTAGATCGATGCTTATTAGTCCAAACATTTACAGTTCATTTCTAAAAACGACTAACCGATTACTTTATAGCAATAAATTTTATTTTATAATAATTCTGAGTTTGATCTAACGAGTCTGGAATTATTATAATTTATCGTTATATATTGTTGTATTGAAATGAATAATTCGAAATTAAATTAAAAGTTAAATCAAGGCTATAGTTATGTCATAATATACCTATCTATATATTAATTACGTGAAGCAAAAACTTTTTACAACTTTTCACGAACAATTTTAGAAGCGGAGAAGTATAAAATTGAGCACAGTTAAAGTTTATGAGGAGGTGGAGTGCGAAAAGCTACAAAAAAAATAATTTCGAATTATGATCGAATTTCGACCACTGAGCAAAAAAAAAAGGGTACAAAAAACCTATAATAACAAAAATGGCTGGCTTACTGAAGACATAAAGAATGTGCAAAGAAAGAAAGCAAGAGCTCAATCTAAATATAAAAAACACCCGACAGCATCAAATTGGGAAAAGTTTGTGTTTATTAGAAATCTCTGTAATAAGATGTGTAGGAATGCACAGCGCCGACATATTCACGAATCTGTTGAAGATGGTGACCCATTTAAAGTCTGGAAATTTCTTAAGTCGTTGGGGATTGGCAAGTCACGTCCTATTAATGCTTCAAAAGATGTTGATATCGATTCTCTGAACTCATATTTTTCTGCTTCCTCCAATTACGGGGGAGCTGCCAAAACTACTACACTTAATTATCTTTCTTCTTTGCCGACCCCTAAGTGTTCGTCATTTCTTTTAAATCAATTTGCTGCATGTGATGTAAGGAAGAGCATCNTTTTTCTCTTTTTTTTCCTTTTTTTATTTTATTTTTTAAATTCTTATTGTAAAGATTGTATTAATTGTGTGTACTACTAAAAATCATACATAACAATCTAATGTCCATGATGGTTGTCTGGAAGAGATCGCCGTGAGCGATAAGACCGCCAATTGTTGTAGTAATCCTTTTTGTCACTCATTTTATTTAGTATTTTTGTAATATGTACGCAATGAAGATAAATAAAAAAAATAAATAAAAAATATTGATAAAGTTACAACCTGAAATATTTGTGATTGAGTGTCGTTACTATAAGATGGTTTTCTTTCTCCATATTCTTTATCCAGATCTTGCCCTGCGTCTGCGGATCTATTAAGAGCGGAAAGCGAGAGGCCTTTGTTACGATTATTCCATTCTGTATAGACAACTCGTCTGTTGGTAATCCATATAAATTCCATTCACCAACCTGTGATTTATGAAGATATTAAGCATTTATATGTATTTAAATTCTAAAGAAAAGAGCTGGAAAATAATGATATTTTGATAATTAATGAAAAGCCAGGAGTAACAAATATTTAACAGTGACATAATTAGGAATTAGAAATAAAGCTAATATAAGTTATAGTATCTACAATTAACTTCTTGATTGACGATCTTAAAATTAAAAGCAATTTCAAAGTAATACACACCGTAGCTGTGTCTGTGAGCTGCTCTGATATATTTAAATTCATAGACACTGGTATCTTCCTTTTTAACAAATCACTGAGCCAATTAGATATTAACAGCGAACGAAACTCTTGATTAAATGGTCCAGAATATGATAAAAATCTGCATTTACAATAAGAATAATATCAGACGCTCATGTGAGTCTATAATAAAATAGCTAGAACTACCCTTAATAAACATGGTGTGAATTATTGCCGACATGAAAATCACCTGCTGCAGACTGGAAAACATTTGGCTTATGTGATTTCGAAGCTCACTTGCTTGTTGCGTGTTCGGCATTTCAATTCTAAGTATTCATTGAATTTGAATTCGTTACCCCAAATTTTAACCAATGGCAAAACCCACTTACTCTATAAGTTTGATATTACCGTGAATCCCAAAAATTTTTGACCTATTAATTATTTACCCCCTATGTATAAACTTGAAACATCAATTCTAAAATTCACAGTTATTACATAAATAAAAACAGTAGAAGTGTGTAGAAATACTGACGTTACAAATATTCAACGCAACCAATTGACACCTCGCGGATCACCAAGGCGTTGCTAAGCTTGCCCGTCTCGCCAGTCTACCCGATCGAAGCGTCACGATATAGAAGGTATCGTAACAATTTAAATAATTTTTATCATAAATAAATTCCGCTATACAACAAAAACTATGTGTAAAACTAGGTCTAAAAAAAGTTATATTTAAACTATATTCATATATGTGTCACAATTTCTTTTATTGTAAAGCACTAAGCGACTTCGGATTTTAATAAAAGGAGCTAACCCACAGAGCAGTAATATGTCTCCAACAAGCCGTTCTATTTCTGATTTGAACAGCGCGGATTGTTCAGTCCACCGAATACGTTCTCCACTAAGCCCATTAATCAGTGCAGTAGCGGCGTCCATTTTTTCCTGGCATCTGGCCGCATCATCCAACACCTCTTGCTTCAACGCCATCGCTTCATCAAACTCCTGCTGTACACCAGCTAATTCCCTCTAATGGAATAATAGAAAATTATTTATCGCTAGCTGCCCCGATAGACTTCATTCTATCAAAAGTTTATATTTATTTATTATTAAAACCTTCAGTATGCCTTAAGGAATATATAAAAAAAAATTGCCGAATCGGTCCAGTCATTCTCGATTTCCGCGCTTACCAACATTAATTTTTATTTATATAGATAGATTAACTAAATTTTAAGCTCACACATCTTTACGAGCTGCTTTAGACGACGATTTATCCAAATAAACTCTTACCTCCTTCTCTGCAAGTTCTGCCTCTGCAGCATCTAATTCTACCTTAGCTGCTTGGTATTTGCCTTGCATTACAGCCAAATTGGCTTTCAGGGGCAGGACATCTTTGTTCACAGCATAAAACTGAGCCATTGCAATAGTCCATGAAATTAGCCCAGCGACATTGCCACAAGCAATTTTGGCTGCTTCAAATGTATACTGTCTACAATTTATTTCTTTATTTAAGCACGAAAGAAATAGTTAATGTTGTAGCACATACACTATACTTTTATATCACCATTAAAACAATGCTATAATCGAGAAGTCTCATACTCCATACTATATTGTGCCATGGAAACATTAACATATAGAATGTATTTTTTATTATATATCATTATTTATGTGTGTGGCATATAAAATTGAACCCCTTTTTTAATTACATAAAATATTGAATATTTCATTTATTTCACTCTTGAAAGGGTAAAAATCATAAATGGAAAATTGAATAAATCAGGCATTTTTCTGAATACTTTAAAAACAAACTCATAAGGTCTTGTTGGTAGATAGTAATAATAAAAACTAGACTGAATTTACTCTACCAGAGGCCAAAATTATAATTAATGCTTAAAAACCCCACAACGGGCAACCTTGAAAGAGGTATGATTACAAGCAGTTTATCGATTATTCGTTATTAAATATCAGGTAATGTTCATGTGAAAGTATGGTTTTTACTTACGGATACTGAAAGTATGGCTGCAGCAAGTCAACCATTTCCGCATTAATTTCATCTTTTGGATAATTTTTCAGATTACTTAGAAACCTTGCATCCGCCATAACCTAATATAATTAAATTATTATATAATTGCAAATCAATTGTAACAAGTGATTAATTTAAAAAGTTTTGAAGTGAAAACTTTTTTAGCAGCGTTGTGCACTTTTTTGTGATGGGTACAAAATGCTTAACTCGGGTCAGGACACGTGACCTGATCGAAAATTCATAAGATTTTTGTGATGGGTAAAAATGTTAAGCTCACGTCAGGACACGTGACCTGGTCGAAAAGTCATAAGACGGAGGGAGATAGCGCAATAAATAAATATTGTATTTTACCACATAGCTTTATTGTATTTTGCCAATGCTTTTATGCTGATAATTACAGCAATTTGTGCAATATTATTCCGTAACCATTCCAAAATATCAAAAATTCACAACGTTAAGTTTTAACTTCTGCCGGCACTCCGTAATGCAACCCATTTTTTTTAAATGCAAGCTTTTATTACTTTTTAATAAAAACAATGACTTTAGGCCCTTTCATTTTATACCTATTTTGGGTGGGTTGTTCAGAATTATGTTCTTCGCCATTTTATAACGGCGGCTATTTTGGATACTGATTTACATAACTAAAGGTATATTTCAAATTTCAGTTCGACCGGAAATCGGGAAGTGGATCAAATTTAACTTGCAATTTGCAATTTGATTACAGACGTACATCGGGACATGTGAAACTAAATAAAAACTTGTAAAAGTATTTTATTTTTTACTTTTCACATTTTTACCCACCATTAATAGTGATAATAATAATTATGATATCTTGGTATGCTTACCCTTTTTCTTATTATCTCATTATAAAAAAAATCTCGCATAAGTATGCATATTATTATTAAAATGGTTCATACAAAATAAGTAAAGCTTCCACAGTGCAGTTTCCTAAAGAGTTAAAAACAAATAATATAATATATATACACAAATATTACAATAAGTACCTTCAAAGACTCGGCCCATGAAGCGACCAAAAATTGTTTTTCCATGTCAGGTTTCACTGGATCAATACGTTTTCTGAATAGTATAATTACTGCATCCATAATAAGCGTAATAAGAAATGGTGGCTTGCCTAATTTTCTAACGGTAGCAATATCAGCAGCATTGATAGTCTATAACAATAAGAGTGGACATTTTTTTAGTCTAATGTAAACCTGTATTGTTTAAGAATGCTGTGGTCGACGCTCGCAACTGCAAGTTGAAGTCAGCTCGGAATATTGTTGTCTCTGTTTGACAAATATTAACGTGTGCGCCTAGTGAGCTGCTGTATAGGAGTGATGTGAGTGGATCATCGTCACTTATAAACGCCAAAAACCACGTTTTTAGGTAAATGTCAATAGGTCGAGAATTGTTTGCAACTGTATGTTTTATTTGTATTAACATAGGCCATAGCTCATTTGCACTCGGTAATTAGAAACAATTGTTTTGAAGAATTCGTTAAAGAAGTAAAAAGTTGCATACTCACTCCGCACCTTTTACGTTTACCTTACAGTTCATACCAAATCCAAAAGCAAATCTACATTGAATAAAATTTAGCAAACGATATGTTGCGCTAGTGAATGCAACTGTCGGCGCGACATACACCAGCTACCAGTGCCGTGAGCGATGCAATTACGCACATATTGACATCTCGCCGCGATAGCTCTACTAGCAGCTATGTATTTGGTTTTTTTTAAATCGTCAATGTAATGTGATAATTTATGCTATGCTTCTGACTAAACAATATTATAAGTATTGTTGTTTATACGAAGTAGTCGTAGTATAGAAAAATCAAAATTAAGCCATTTACGCTGTAGAAATGTGCAGAATAAATTCGATTTTACACTGCTTTATTAGTTTTTTAAATAAATAGGCAAAAATGAGCCTGGATGAATACTGTTTAAATCTGGATATCAACATAATACGGTGGAAATATGTTCAAACTGCATATTATTTTTGAATTCAATTTGTATGAGGAATTCAGCCGGCGCCGGCCCCTTACGCATCCTATAAAAGGTTTAAAAGTCTTGATTATAAAACTGAACACCCTTTTCAATAACTTTTTCAACATGTGTTTTATAATTGAATGAATCTCGTGCTATACGAACTTGTAATGCGGCTTCTGCAGCATCTAAGGCAGGTTTGGCAGCAGCGAGCTTCTCTTCAGCAATCGCCGTCTCAGCTGCGATCACCGTCACTAATTTTACCGCAACATCTTTAACTTTAGTTACTTCGTCTTTCACTGTTTCCGCCGCAGCTTGTGATGATGCTACTGCTGCTAGAACCTTTATTTTAGTTATTAGTCATTATCAGAAAGTATCTACTAAAACCTTTATCTGTTACACGTCGATCAATAAACAATATCCAACATTCTATGGCTGTTATAAGAGGCGACTAAGGAAGCAAATTCCGTAGGACAAGATCCCTGCAAAGAATAGGAAAACTTGAAAACAAATCTCAATATATGAACTCGTCTAGTCAGCGTGGAATTGTAGGTCAACACTTCCTTTCTACTACATCTAGCAGTGAACTGTTAAAAGCTGTTGATGATGGTTATGACGAAAAATATTTATTTCTTTGATAACAATAAGTTTAAGCAACAGCTGCGTTATATCCATTAATTACAATGGAATTTAAAGGAAATATGTAACTTACTTCTTCAGCCTTCGCTGTGGCATCTTTTATTTCCAGTTCTTTTATTTCCAGTTCTTTTTTCAGTTCGTCTACACTTGCTGATGCTTCCACTAATTTGCCCAAGCCCGTTGTCATTCTACGATACAAATCTTTAATTCAAATCTATCTTAAAAAAATTATTTTAAAATGTTTTCGTAAATTCGAACTTGGAACAGACTTTCATAACAGAAATAATTTGATGTACCCGCAAGACTCACTACTCTTTTGCCACAATCACTTACATCCAAAATTCTCTTGAACTTTATATTTCGATAGTTTAAATGTTCTAAGTTTAAATTAACTGCTGATTTAAAATGGAAAGACAAATCGCAAATATGGGGGTATTTTTGTAGCTCACACCTGCTCAGGTGTAGACGAGATTTTATGTACGTATAATGTCTTAAGAATAGATATCAGCTTCGCTGCTTCGCTTCGCTTTGTTTATGTTGTTGTTGCTATAGTATACTTCCACAAGAACCAAAAGAAAAAAGAGAAGTTACTTTTTTATTTATAGAATGAGTATAGACAGTACTATACCTTCTCGCTAACTCTGCTATATTTTGATGTTTTTCCTTGTACAAGACTTTATAACCTTCTAAAAAGGAGAGATATGATTTAGGAGTGACGTGTGCTTGTCTTCTAAACCGATCATGATATTCTATGCAGGTATCGGCTACATTGTCTTGTACGATACCCATTAATTCAATCAGCTGGTGCTTGGTTTCGACAGAACACACCACCTAAGTTAATGCAATAGAATATGATGATGAAACTTAGTATGTTTTAGTACCAAAAACATCCCAGTAAGAAATTCTGTTACAATTATTTCTAAGTTCACGTAGGTACCTGAAATTCCCACAAAAAGTGATGAGCTACTTCTATTAGCGCTTCTTTTGGCCATTTTTGGAACCAGTCCATGATTGATCCAGATATCAATCCCGGGAATTTCAAGGCCCTGCTTCTAAACTTTTCGCCTACCTGGAAAACAATATAAATTGAATTTCTGCACACTAGTTTGTACACAATGTCGATGTTTGTTCTTATCAATTAGTGATTTTTAAAACATACTAATTATGCGAGGGCACCTCGAATGATTATTGTTAAAAAAATATTTTACTTAAAAATTCACACATTTGGCGCAAAATTGAATTCCAGTAGAAAGACTAATGTTACATTGCAATACCGATAAATAAACTTACTGGTGAGAAACAAAGCACAACATGCAAGTTAGCTCTAGATCGAATAATAAAATATTCATATAAAACATCTGGCACTGGAATCCTCCTTGGTGCGTACTTCTTCATAATCGGTGTCAAATCGTTAAGAATTTCATCTACGGAAAATAATAGTATTTAACTTATTACTTTTAAGGTTTCGTACCCGAAGGGTAAAACGGGGCCCTATTACTAAGAAAGAAGGACGTGAACGTGACGGAAGCGAAGCGCTTTCCGTCCTTCTGTCTGTCCGTCTGTCACCAGGCTCTCATGAACCGTGATAGTTAGACAATTGAAATTTTCACAGATGAGGTATTTGCTATAACAACAAAGAAAAGAAATAAATAAGAAGTAGGAAGATACTTAGAAGTAGGATATATAAGAAAAGGTGGTAAAAACTTGAAAAAACTTAATTCACATACATTCAACAAACATGAGTACAGAAGCGCGAGTCCCGACTCCCACTTGGCTGGTTTTATTTATATATTACTTTCGTTTAACACTCTTTTTGTTTACAAACCTTCAATGAATTTCGTAAATTTATTTTTTAAAGAAATCGTTCATGTTTAAACTTAATACAGATAATTTAGGAATGTACTTTAAACTTGGTAAACATTAAAAAAAATATGTTTATGATTAATAACTCACCCATTTCATCCTTAGGGAAAAGATTCGCAATTTCTCCAGAACTCAGAATATTGTTGAGAAACTCTAAAAATTGTTCATCCTTAATGTCATTATCGGTGAATATAAAAGAAACACCGTGTCCTTGTAAGCCAGCTATCCGATATAATATCTTTATGTCATCCATGAAGTTATTAACATTGTATGATCTGTAATGTATATTATTATAAAAGGAAATAAGAAAACAGTTTAAAAAACCATCTGACCATTTTCATGAACATTCACATATCAGATTCAAAGAATTTAAGAAACAATCAGTAACAAGTGATGTGATGAAATATAATTGAAAGTACCTCCCTCCCCACATACAGAAATTTAACAAAGAAATGAATAATTTGAATACTCTTGTCATATTTACCTTGTTAAAGTTATTTGATAGAATGTATAATTTGCTATGAATGAGGCCAATTTAGTTAAACTTTGTTTTCCAGAACCGCCGACTCCCACTAACAGAGCGTTACCACTACAAGAATTAAAACATTAATATTAAAACAAATTCTATTAATGTAAGAAGTAACCAAGTAAGTTTTACTTACCGTGAAGTATTTATTATTCTAGATATTATGAACAAATGCACCATTGCATCGTGGAAGAATACCAAGTCTAAATGTGCTCCTCTAACTTGTTCATTAAATAACTCTTGAAATCCAACTAATTTAGACAGCACAAGCTCCCAACTGTAAGCAGATTCAATTTTAACAACAGTTTATTACGTAAATCTATTAATTATAATCTAAAAGCTACAGTAACTCACGATGGCAATTCCTCATATACTTTCGGAGCTTCAGTGCTGAAGTCTTCCTCTTCATCACCAGTTGGGTCAACGGGCTCTCTTAAGAAATTCACAAAGTATGTTTCTCCTTCGGGAAAATCATTAACATACTCGGATAACTCTACAGCAGCTGTTTTCCAGAAATTCTCAACAAACCATTCTTTGTCCTCAAAAATAGTAAACCTATGTGGAGAGTAATTAAAGGTTACAGGCCAAAAATTAAAAGAGAAAGTGTCTAATTTCTCTTTTAATTTTTGGCTACAGGCCAACAGGAAATTAGACACTTCACTCAATATAAAACTACGAAAACGAATATTTCTTGCAGTTAGGTACGTACCTATCCGAGATCACTCTTAAACATTCATGGAACCACAACTTCAATGCGACTCGCACTGACGGCAACTCATCTTTCTTTATAAACAACATTCCTTCCCATATCCGAGATAAATCTCTGAGATTGAAAACGTAATGGAACTTGGCAGGTGTTGGTAGCATTTTTATCTAGACGAAAAAGGCTAAAACTGTATTATATGTTTAAATTCAATCTATTAATATGAAAAGAATACAATTGGTAACTAATGATAACTAATATTTAAAAAACGGTTTTAAGTGGTACGAATTTGAAGCAGCATAAATTTTAGTAGTGTGATAACTAATATTGAGCGCGTTGTGTGTAATCTACGAGGTCCAAAATAGATTACTAAATGAGTCCACTAGAAATACAGAATAGTAGAGCAGGAGTAGCGAAGAGCTGGAATGTTTTTTTTTCCATATGAATTTTCACATAAAGAACTACTAAAAAGCTTACTTTTAGTGCAGTTACAAAACTGCACTAAAATTTGCTGAAACTTTCTCTAAACTGCACTAAATTCTTTATCCTCAAAAATAGTAAGCCTGTGTAGAGAATAATCAAAGGTTACAAGCCCAAACTTGAAAGAGAAATAACACACGTATTTCAATATAAAACGATTTTTTTTTCATATGATTCTTAACATAAAGAACTACTAAAAAGCTTACTTTTATGCAGTTTTTTTAGCTTCTTACTTAAATATAGTATTGGTTACTGTAGTTCTCTGACAAATCTTTTCTTTAATATCTTGATAGTGATAATTTAAATCGACTTACTAACAGTCAGTGTATCGTGGGTTTTTTTTGTATTTAGGATACAAAAATACAAAACGAACAACAGACCATGATAGATCCATTTTTACATATAATATCTCAAATACATTTAAAACCTCTCCTTTTTATTATATATTTTAGTAGTCAACAGTTTTTTTTTTATTTGTCTTTATTGCATATACATAGTAAAAAATG
Source organism: Hyphantria cunea (assembly GCA_003709505.1). Classification (NCBI taxonomy): domain Eukaryota; kingdom Metazoa; phylum Arthropoda; class Insecta; order Lepidoptera; family Erebidae; genus Hyphantria; species Hyphantria cunea. The sequence continues at coordinate 3,047,379 of PKRV01002605.1, read as the reverse complement.
GTACTACAGGAACAATCGCACAATATGTATAACAATTGGTGGTCTTATCGCTCTCGGCGATTTCTTCCAGACAACCATAACACGGATGTGTGTTTTAAAAATTTTAAAATTTAGGGTAGCTTACATACAAGGGCAACACATAAAACATACAAAAAAAATTCAATGTATGTTAATAATTAAATATAACTTAACTTACTTTAGTTTGTTGCCATATGACGCGAGTAACTGGTACTAGTTTTGGCATAAATTCCACTATTTTTTTATCAAAACGAGACTTACAAAAATAGCCAGCGCCTATGGTCTCTAAAATTAAAATATTACATGCAACACAATCTTATCAATATTTAAAAATGTACAATGACGACACATCATTGTTATCTGTGACACTCATGACTAACACAGGTAAGCCAAAAAATATTTTGGGGACCTGTTAGTGTAGTGATTAGTGACTCTGACTGCAAATCCCGAGGTCGCATGTTCGATTCCCATTGAGAACAAATATCGTGTGATGAGCATGTTCATTTGAACTATTTCTGAGTGTTTAGCGAACCACACTTGCTGCAGTTTACTGGAGATGTCTACCTGTAAAAGTGTACCTACGCCAGTAGACTCGAGTGTGTAAGGCTACGGCCTGTACAGTTTTTTTAATCTGAATAATTCATCCTAGAACATGTCGGCCACAATCATAACAATTTAATACTTTAATTACTTGAATTAATAACAGAACGAGCTCCAATGTATATACTAACCAAAAATCTTATCCATAGAAACAATGCTGGGCAATGTACAATTGAAAATACATAACTGTCTCTTTAATCGTGGGGGTATGTCGTTTCTACCGCCACCTGTGATAGAAATTTTACTCTAATAAGTCTCATTACTACACTTTAAAGACACAATATATTTACACAAATTGCTGTTGAACATTAATAAGGGTTATATCAAACAAAATTAACTTAAAAGAAATGAGACTATGTACTATCAATATAGTAAATATATTCACCAGGATGAATCATGGCAGCGAATATTTGGATATCCGCAATAATGATAAATTCACCGGGTTTATCTAAGGAGTAAAATCCCTTGCACTCCATCATTTGTCGCACTATCTCATTTGTGACCTAAAATGCGACGGTGAATTTAATACAAACCGTGACCTAGTTAGACAATTTAAGTATTACAAAATTATTTTAAATAGGCGTACAATAGCGTAATTGTTATATATTTTTTTACGATTCCCGCACTACAATCAATCTTGTGTAGCTAGTCTTTACAAACATACATAAAACGGACAGAAAAAACATCCAAGCTCGGAACAACAATTTATGGATCACACAAAGAATTGTGTCATGTGGGGGTCGGACCCCAAACACTCAGCGTAGTTTTATTTCGTATAAAATGAGGAAATGAGATAGGATCGGCGTCTTTTCTAGCATTGTACAGGGCTTTATAATTGCTTCTGGTCTGCTTCTTAACTCAGTTTATAACAATATATTGTTTTGCTTGTGTTAGAAAAAATGTTTTTTTCTTTCGATAACTATTAACACTGTAAATGTTGTTATTAAAAAAGTATGTTTAAGATAAACGGGTTGATTTTACCTGGTCACCCCATTCGTTTACTAACGGCATGTTGATGTCGTCTATGAAAACTGTCATTGCTTTACCTCCCGGAGGACCGTAAGTCAAACCGACACGTTTTTCTACGTAAGACTCGATAATCCTCTGCAGTATGAATAATAAGATAAATGAATTAACACATTAATTACGGATATCTTCCCAAAACTTATCTTTTGTTGACTATAATCTACGACCTACGTTCCATTTATATTCGAATCAAAGATTCAGATATAAATTAACATTTTAAAAATAGTGAAGGAAAAAAAATAGGTGCGCGGGGGAAAGTAAAGGAAGGTTCCGTGCTAAATATTGCTGCCGCTAAAAGCAGCAAAGGTTTCAATAACGATATAACAGATTAAAATAAACGAAAATTAAATATACCAACATTTGTAACGAAAACTCAATTAGGCCTAGGTAAAGTTATTTCTTTTTGTTTTTTTGTATATTTTATGTGTTCCTTGTATGTAACTTACCCTAAATTTCAAAATTTTGAAACACTCTTATCCGTGTTATGGTTGTCTGGAAGAAATCGCCGAGAGCGATAAGACCGCCATTTGTTATACATACTTTGTGACTGTTCCTATTGTACCGTTTCTTACTATGTGTATACAATAAAGACAAATAAATAAAAAAAAAAAATAAAGTATTCAATTCTCGGTTTTCAATAAGCTTACCTGAAACATGTTGGGCGTGGTAGCAGATGAAAAATTGATCACTTTAAATAATTTGTATTCATTGTCATAAGCGGACATATAACTTTTCAACATGACAGTCTTCGCCGTACCTTGTTCACCAATTAGTAGTACGGCTTTATTTTGCTTGGCTATTGTTTCAATCAAGAATGATATACACACGTTATCGATATTTGGCACCAGAATTGATGAATACTCGGGAATTCTATCGCTAGGATAAATATAGTCCTCCACGTGCTCCGACCTGCAAAATTAAACTCATAATTATACAGGGATCAGTGATGTTAATTGATTGGAGTTACGTATTAAATTGATTTAAATTTGAATTACTAGAATTTTCTAGATATTTTTAAATTAGGAACAATTAATTTTATTTAAAAAAAGTCAATCTTAAAATCTTTTTAAAATTTTACAAATAAGAGGCAAGAATTAAATAAATATCAAAAATAGGTTGTTATTAAACAGTCTTCTACCAAACTGTGCATTATCATCATTAACTCGAGACCTGCGCTCTTGTCGATGCAGCTTTATCCAGCTCTCCCTATCAAAAGCCGTTTCTTTGAGCTCCTTATACGTCGCAACCGTCACTTATTTAATCTGGTCTATATAACTGTATCTCGGTCTTCCTTTCCTCTCTATCCTTCTATTTTTTGATATTACTTATAAAGTTATCGCGACGTATAACGCGGCCTACTATCCTGCCTACTGTATATAGAAGAAACAAAAGTTTTAAGAAGATAAATTTACCAGTGCTGCCAAAAGCCGTGGTCGCTAACTACATATTCGAAAGGCATGACCCATTCTTTTGATTTGGAACCAGGCCAGTCCATTTTCACAGGCAGTTTAGTCATAAATTCAGCCATACGCGTTCGTGAATCCAGTTCTAACACTGCTCCCAAAGACCACATCATTGCGAAGATGAATAAGCGTTCCAAATGGCGGTCAGTGTGTGCCTCTGCATTACAACATAACATTATTACAAAGTTCAAGCTTAGGTAAAGTACAAATTTAAGAAGCCAAAGAAACTCCAATATAAATACTTACTCCCACCTGGAACTTCAATCTCTAATAATCCAGTCAATACATCTATACATTGTCTGTAATATAAAGATATACGTTAATAATAAAATATAAATCAATAGCTGACCATAGCCCACTTGAAAAGAAAAGAGAAAAGTCTTGTCATTTTTATTGTTAATATATGACCTACAATACTGACAATTAATGACATCTTCTATTGGTAAAAGAATTTTCAAAATCGATTTTGTAGATCCAGACATTAACTCTTACAATTTCACAAGCTTTACCTCTGTAATATGTGTACCAATACCTTAGACTAACATAGCAAGAATTACTATCTTTTCAATATGTTAATCCACTAGGTAACCACGTTGCCAAAAGTCCCTCATGTTAAAATTAAATTATAAGTAAAATTACCGCACGTATATCGCCTCGAGAAGTTTCATTTTTGCGGGCAACTTTTGCTGAACGTATAGATGTACCTCATCATATGCTTTGTTAAAGCTATTTCGTAGAACGTCAGCTTGTTTTTGAGGACGTGTTTTTAACCAACCCTGAAACACACAACACACGAGGTGATCCGACAAAGAACCAGGGTCATCGACGTAGCCCACAGGATTAGCAAGCTGAAGTGGCAGTGGGCTGGCCACATTTGCCGAAGAGCCGATAACCGTTGGGGTAAACGAGTTCTTGAGTGGAGACCGCGTCTCGGCAAACGTAGTGTAGGACGTCCACAAGCCAGGTGGAGCGATGATTTGCGCAAGACGGCTGGCAGGAGCTGGATGCGAGAAGCCATAGATCGAACTAAGTGGCGTGAAATTGGAGAGGCCTATGTCCAGCAGTGGACTGCGATAGGCTGATGATGAAACACACAATCACTTTTACAACCGTATGACTAGAAATAATTGTTAGCGGTATGAAACATTCAAAGATGCTGCCATTAGCTTATCATGCACTTTGGTATACGTACCTCTAATATGGGTTGCCATTTCAAAACGGATGAAGACAAAAACACCATGCCCATCCTGCTTACAGTTGCGGGCGAAGCGTTATCGACATTATCCGGTTCAAACACTAGTTTACTGTTTAATGCCATTGAGATTCGATCACCATTGGCCAATGTCAGAGTTTTATTGTCATCTAAAACAGAATTCAAATTCTCGATCCATACAGCATCTACAGGACCATCTGTAAGAAATAAAACTTTTTAGCACTAGCGCATAACCGTGAATCCGTAATATAATCCAATTAGTTACCTAGTACGATCCAAGTTGTATCAGTTTTTTTCACTTTCAATGCTCGACGCCAAAGAGTAGAGAATATACCATCTGTCCAATCATTAGTTGTTACATCTAAACGACCAAACATTTGTGGTGCAGTAATAGCCTAAAAACATAACCTTATAAATTATTCAGTCATGAACTATTTAAAATTATAGGTGTTTTTACAATACCGCTGCGGGTCGGCTTAGCATACCCAGGAGGACTGCCCTGCTTGGGAATCCGAGTGTCGAGACCTGGTCGGACAGATCGGAGGGAACCTGTCACCCCCAGCACTGATCGCAGCAATGCAAGACCGCAAAACGAGATGGGGAAAAGGCCGATCCCGCTTAAAAGAGGTGGCAAAGTGTCGCGATAGAGGTCGCTAGCATCCTTAGGGGGTCTCTGCGGCCACATTTTGGGGTGATGCAACCCGACCTGCGATATATGACGCCCCGGTGGGGCCGTAAGTATCGTCTACGGCGGGACGGTGTTGCGCCGGTCATCTCGGCTGCTACTGCCAACCTGGGATGTACTCTACTCATGGAGTTCAGCAAGGAAGACCACAAAAGCCATCGTTTCTGGACCACCTTTGGACTGCCGAGGCAAAACTCGTTAGAAATCGTTAAGTTTTTTCCTTATTGGTTTTACAGCATCAAAAACGCCTTGTTTACCATCTCACCATACTAACACATCTCATCAACAGCTTTTAATAGCCTAATTTTAGACATAAGCCTCTCCCTTGAAAGGAGGTTTATTAATACAGTAGAAACAAAAACAGCAAACCTTAGGGTTCATTCTCATTTCCCTGTGAGGTTTCCCGACTTCAGTTAGTGAAGCCATGAGCGTGTGTATGCAAGTCGTTTTTCCTGAACCAGTTGGTCCCATGGTCATCAAGCCGTGTCTCACCAAGGACGTCTCAAACAACTGAATAATTTTCAAGTTCCAATCGGGATGGTTGATCAAACCCGTGCGTTCTGTCACTATGGCTATAGCACGTTGCATATCCCTGAAATAAACAAATTATTTTTTTAAATACAAAGAAATCCTACACGTACATTCTTAAAAGAAAACGAGAAAACGATTTATTAAATTAAACAAATATGTCAGAGAGTCAAATTTTGATTGTTAGCCTATATTATAAGCCCTCTGCTGGTGAGCGCCATTCTGAGGGGAGTTTGAATTTTTCTCGATTATTTTATAGGAACACCTACTAAAATTTGACTACACGGTTGGCCTAGTGGTTTCAGTGGTCGCCACACCACTTCCTACTGCGCCAAGTGTTGTGGGTTCAAATCCTACATGGGACAACACTTTGTGTGATCCATAAATTGTTGTTCTAAGTTTGGGTGTACTTTGTGTCCGTTTCATGTATGTTTGTAAAGATCCCCGCGACACAGGAATGTATATTCCTAATGCGGGAGTTGGCTTTTAAGAAAAAAAAAATAATTATAATTTTAAACAACAAAACAGGAATAATTCACCTAATAAACACTAATAAGTCGATCACTACCGCTACGTTACGTTACGTACGTTTTCGTCAAATGGCGAAACTCACATTGCCCACAAATTAAAGGATTAAAAAATTAAATTAGAAAAAGAAAATACGTTCGAATCGAATCATTAAATTAGTTAGGAAAAGCACAATAAGGCAGATGTGTGTTCTAGTCTACAATGAAAAAAATATATTTAAGATGAATTTATATATACTCCTGTATAATACTTACTTCCACTGTGTTTGACTAAGTTTGATACCAGGGAATAAATCTTCAATCAAGGAAATAAAAAGAGGCTCATCTTCGTCTACTAATTTAGAGACGTTCATTTCTCTATAAAGACAAAGACATTAATACTATTATACTTATAGTAGAAATAGTTACACAGAATATTAAATGGAATAACGACTTTTGACGTCATTGTAAAGTCATGTACTTATAATTAGTTTGAAAACACAAATTATAGCAAAGTACAAACAGTCCTTTAATATGTATGATAGCTATGACAAATTCCTGAATTTAACATCATTAATAATATTAAGAAGGTAACGAGGTAACTTTATTAATAACATTGAATAACTTAACAAATTTTAAATATAAGACTCAATTGGATTCAGCTAAAATTTTCAATTAATCGCTTACTTTAATACTCTCATCATAATGTTCTCTTCAGTACTCTCAGGGTTAGCTCGTTTTTGTGCACCCATAGTACGTAACACAGACAGAATATTCCTTAATCCGAAGTCATAATGCACCTGTTTCGATAACTGTTCTTCACAAAGTTTGTACAAGGTGAAGAACTTTCGAGCTGTAATAATAAAAATAACTGACAAAAAATGTACAGAAAACCTATGTTAAGCGATTCTATCATTGCTTTGCTTTTCTTCGAGTGAGTGTCGCCATCGAAAGGCTAAATATTCTACTTATTTTTTAAGGTCAGAAAAAAGACACATCAGACGGCAGTGATCACTAACCTTCGCTATAAAATGTTTGATTATAAAATATCATCAACATCATTATCATCAGCCTATTACATTCCACTGTTGGACATACCTAAGCCTCTCCCATTACACGCCACTCTGATTGATTTAGGGTTTTTCGCATCCATCTCCTGCGTTTGGTATGCAAATGTCGTGCGCCAATAAAAACATAGTTATGGAATAAAAATAATAAATTGTAACATATTTCACAGGTTTTTACCTAAAACAATATTATCTTTAAATCCGCAGCTGGCTAACTTAACTCGGATAATAATTTGCCTATCAGGTACCATCATAGCCACCGAGCGGAACTGTATCTTCAAATTTTCAGGCAACTCTTGTCTTCCGGCGTATCCTGGGTTCATTGTAATGATGAAAGCAAACTCAGGATTCAGACTTACTGTGTCACCATCACTGCAAGAATTACGAGTAAAATGGTAAAACTAGGATTAAAAAACAGTTTACATATTTTAAATCAATGCAAGTTTTAATTTATAGATTTAAAGAATTATATTTCTAGGTAGTTAATTTTTTTACAATAAAGTGTTCCTTAATTTATTATACCTGAATATAAAGAACTCTTTCTTCTCCCTCCTGGCAGTGAGGCAGATGTATATTTGCTGAGCGGCCACAGATAGCACGGGCAACTCAATCCGGTTAAACTCATCGAAACAGCCCCAAGTACCTGACTGCGCAAGGCCTTTGTAAATACGGCCTAAGCCTAATCAAAATAAGTGAGAAAAAATTAATTAACCCTATTATCTGTAAACGAGTGTGGCAAATATTAATATACAATATTTCGTTTTCATATATAAAATTAATAGTGAATTGATTATAACAATGATGATTTTAACAGCAGGCTCAAAAATGTTAAAATTGTATGACTTCACCTACCTCTAAAATCCATTTGATCAGAGCAATTAAATACAATGACCAGTTTGCCTAATGTACGGCCCATATCCTTGGTTGTCTCAGTTTTGCCAGTACCGGCTGGTCCAGCGGGCGCACCGCCCATACTCATACCGATGGCTTGTGAGAGAGTGATATAACAACGATCCGTCAAAGGTGTGATTACAAGACGCTCCGTTATTCCCAAGTATTCATTCTAGAATACATTATAATTAAGTTTAGTGTTTAAAAACTAAACACTTTTTATTTCATATCACTGTTAAAGCAAGTGATATGAAATAAAAAGTAAAATAAAGAAGTCCAATATCTAGATCCTAGCTTATCATCAGATCGTCTTTACCAAGCCTAATCAGTTGCAGGTGTTAAAAAAAGTGTTATAATAATTTATGTTCATTGAAGAGTTCTTGTTCCTACGCCTGTTACCATATTAAGTGAATTCCTAATTATTATACTACTTTTTTCTTGAGGAGGATCGCAGCTCACGATGAAGTAGCATTGAATTGTATCTATTTAAATCTAACGCCACAGAGTTCACTGAGTCTCAAATCAATTGCAAGGATTTCAGATATACCCTAGAAAAGAAAGCCCTGAAAATCCCAGTAGACCTTGTCCCGACTTAGAGGCGCATATTGTTGCTAAGTTGCATGACTTTATCTTACGTTACTTTATCTTTTTTACCATTACTGAAAACTTGTCTTAATTAAAAAAAATTAGTTTCTCATATCTTATTCTTAACACTGTTTGCCAATACGGAGAATAAATGTAAAGGTATTTATGAACCTGATACCTGATATGTAAAATCGACATCAGTTATAGATACGAGGCATTCATCAGATTCTTCAAAGTAATAGAAGCGAGCTTGTTTTTGCCATTCGAAATCCCCTGTTGACTTTATCTTCATTTTAACTAATTCATCAAAGATATCTCTGCAATTTTAAATAAACACCAAATGGCTTACTGCGTTATTAAGCGAATACCCCTTTGTTAGTTTAAAGGATTCCTATATCCGACATTCTTCTAAAAATGTGTTCTGAATTCTGTCAAATGCTCAAGTGGCTTCCGATTCACTCTCGTCGGGATACTCATATCCTCATTCTTCTCTACAATATTTCGTTTAACCCTAGAGCCCCCTTCTGCCTCTGCATTCCACAAAAATTTACGACCAGTAATTCACTGTTGAAGCTGTACACTTGTAGAATGCACTGGCAATAAAAATCGGGAAAGTGCAAACAATAAATGAATTCAAGAAAATAGTTCACGAACGGCGTGTTGTTCTAATTTTCGGTATTGTTCAAATAATCTATTATAAGCCGCATTTTGTTTAGTCCCTATGGTGGTGGTCTTTACTTTTAATTTGCGAAAGACATGGCTCATTTATGTAAATATTTATAAATTCTGCTATTATATCGCGAACTCTCGGTAGTCACGTTAGTTTTGGCGAGAAAACGACGTGCTTACGTGTAGGTGGCTGGACCAGTACTGAAATTTGAGCGTAATGCACCCGTACACGTTCATGTAAACTTGGGAATTAAAACTTCGAAATTTTGAAATTGTGCTAGTAACAAAAAAATGTGTGCGTGTACTAGTTGTACACGTAAGAAGTGAAAATTCTTTATGGCCTTATTTTTCGAAAATTGATCTACATGCAACTTTCCAAAAATTGGTTAAATAAAGTTAAATTAGATAAAGTTTAAACAAAAGGATTTTATTATCATAGACATGAACACAAAAATAATACAATTATTTCACTTTACCTTTTTACTACTAATTATTACAGCATTTCATTAATTGTAACAGAATTATTACTATCATTGTCATCGTTATTATATATTTTTGTAATTAATGGCTTATGGTAACTGAAATATGAAAAGCGACATGCTATCCCTACTCCGTTGGAGAAAGTGAAAGTACTCTTCGTCTGAACCAACCGTGGTAGGGGCAAGAAAAAGATGGCGCGTAATGGATAAATGTGACGCGTAACCGAAAAATGTGACGGTAATTTTTTTTCCAACGCCGATAAAGAAGTTTCACTTCAAAATTGCACTTATAATAATTATCTTCTTGCACTTAATTATCTTCCAACACACGTTACGGTATACTTGCGCAAGTTCAGACTAGTGCAAGTATACTGTAACATATATGGCAGCCTATACACTGTGAAGCCGTGTTATCACTCTGGTCATGCCGAAGCGTGGCTCTCCCACGGCAAAACCAAAAGGAAGGGTAATATTTTTGATGCAGTCTATGTCTGATTGTATGTTCTACCTAGCGTCTATTATTCTGAACCGATTTAAATCAATAAGGTGTAAATAAATTCGAAATAATGGCCTTGGTAACATAGGATATTTAAATTCTATCAAAAAATCTGCGGTAGTTGTATTTTTTTTTGTAATCAAAACTAACTTTACCTCTGATGTACATGAATAGTGATCATAGTCTCCACTTGAGTTCTAGCCAAAGGTGCGAGATCTGTCACAGTCTGGTCAATTAAACCATTAAGTAGTTCCAGGAACTTTTGATTGGTAAGTCTCATAATATAACGATCAACTCTTGCTTTCTTCAGAGCGTATTCTGCGTCACTTGTCCACAAAATTTGCATTCCTAGTAAACCAGCCTAGAAAAATATATTAATTAGTTAATGCCAATAAAAGATAAAATTATAACAAAACCGATAATCTACACCTTACGTAGAATATTTTTTCAGTATTAATAATTATTCGGACATTAACATTACAATACATCATTACATTTTTTACTGTATACCAAAGAGTACATTCAGACTTCTCTAACGTTAATTTAGTAACGTATTTTAGCTTAAATTTAGACACGTATGTTTAAATACACTTTTTATTTGCTACAATAGTGAACCAATATAATAGATCAGATTTATAACATATTTTCATTTATAGATTTACCAGATAATCTGTACAACAATTTATCGTTATTAATATCAGTATTTATGACTACCTGGCCGGGAAAATGCCAGAATCCCACCAAAAATTCAAATTCTGGATCCCCAATCATAGTTTGAGAGATATTTGCGATTACGTTCTTCACCGTCTCTTGCATCGAGTCCAACAGTGTATTTAACCAATTCTGTAAAATATCACATATGGCTTGAACAGTCGAGTCCACAGTTTTATTTATATATGTATATTGTACGTACGTACATAGGTTTAAAAGAATCTTGTTATGAGAATAGAGAGTTTATTATACGAAAGTGGAAAATCTGTAAAAAATTAACCTCGACTGTTTTAAAAAAAAAAATGCGAAAGTCGTGTTATAGCTGTACAATTATACGCTACCACTGTGCCACCAGACTGTCTTGGTGGTGCAGTGGTAGCGTATGCTACTGTTGTGCTGAAGTCTCAGATACGATATCCAGAAGTCAGGTACAAATATTTGTTTCGGAATTTGGATGTTTTCTATGTAGTATTTGTATGTAAAAAAGTATTATATTGTCAATCTAGCTTTCATAGTACAAGTTCTGCTTAGTTTGAAGCTATTTGTTGTATGTCAAGTGTCCCAATATTTATAGAACATTTATTACAAAATTCATGTAGGGTTTTAGTTACATAGAGCTATATATTACTATTTTTATTACTAACCTCTACACCTCCGATACAAATCACAGGTTTCTCAAGGTGTATAGACTCTCCATTGCTAGAGTTCATCACCGTGATTCTCTCTTTGTCATCAAAGTCTACCGTGTAAATGGCATCGAAAATGCTGGGTAAATGAGGCTGGAACATATGGAACGTTTAGTAACTATACTGATTTCAAACCATACCATACCTACCATACCTAATCTAAAACATTATTTTAAAAAGAATATATGAAGTATGATCAATTACATTACCAAGGAGGATTTGAGATTAGGCATAAAGTTAGGTAAAGATAAAAAAGGTAAAACCAGAAATGAAGGAATGCGTGATAGAGGATGTCGACCAATCAAGGAGAGTATTAGAAATGAGCCGATCTCAAAAACATTGTAATTGTATATGAAAACTAGCCAAGTCAGTCTTAGGCTTCAATATATTATCCGAAGTTTTAAGAAGAAATATAATTTTAAGTTGTTGTGAAATATGTTATGTTGTTATATATAAATTTAAAGAACATTGAATATTTGACCTTGATCTCACTTCTTTTGTCGTTGAAGTAAACAACCAAGGCATATATCATAATATAAAACTTGGCTCTCATTTCACATTAATGTTTTTGATAGGATTACATTTACATACTGTAAATTTAAAAACGCCTCATACTTGTATAGAATGTGGGTTTGAAGCCTGTCCAAGAATTTCCAATAACACTGGATCCGAAACGAAGAAAAATCTGGGGAAGATAAGACGCTTGGTTTCCAGGTAGCCGGTTAGTGATTTCTGGCATGCCTCGAGCTGCTCATACAAGTGTGGCAACATTTGTTTTAAAGTATCGTCTGAAGTACATGTTTCTACGCAGTTAACAATGTCGCGTGCTCTATACATTATCTTCACATACTGCTTGTCAATTGTCTGCAGAAAAATTAAAGAAAAATATAACAATTAATCGTTTATTATTTCTGTCCTTACTGAATAGTTACAAAATCTAATTATAAAGTAAGTGTTACATGATCGAGTGGGTATATCTGTGTGAGAGGCTGGTTTTAAAGCAGTCTGGTTATCTTTTATCTTTTAAACTTCTTCTTGTAATTATTATGAACAATTATTTTAATAATTCTTACAAATATCACTTTTTAACCATTTGTCTAGCGGCAAGTGGATCTCCTAGCCGATTACAGCCACGGCGGCCAGTCTCAACGGAGACCAGGCAACTACGCAGGAGATATCATAGTGCACTAGTGTGTGCGCAAACACAGGTGCACTCTCAGTTCCCTTGTTCCCTCTCTCTCATAATCCGATGGGACGGTTAACCGATACGACCGGGAAGGTATCAGGCGCAGGACCGATAGCTTCACGTACTCTCCGAGGCACTCTTACGGATTTCTATAATCGGAAAAACAAAAAAAACACATTTGGCCCGACCCGTGATTCGAATCCGAGACCTCTTGGTTGGCAGTCGCATACATCAACCGCTAGACCAATGAGGCAAGTATTACAGTATCAGTGTCTACCATGATAATCGGAATCTAAGTTATTAAAGTTGGTAGTTTAAATATTTATTACAAACCGCAAATCGTTTAGCTTCCGCAGGTAATTGTTTAGAGATATCTCCTCGCACAAACACGGCTTCCAAGTACATCCACAAATTTTGAACTTGCAACCACTTCTCTAGAATCTCACTAGTGCTTACTAACTTATTGATCCAATGCAAAATATCTCTTTTGAATGGTGCGTTATATCTGCAAAAAATATTGGGAGTGAGAAAATATTGCCGTGTTGATCTAACTTTATCACTATTGTTATACGATGTTTATAGTTTAAAACAATTAAGTTTTACTTTCAGAGTCATTTCAACAATTTAGGTTTTTTTATTATTACTTTTATTATATTCATAATTTTTAATTTTTTTCTTTATTTTCTAGAGTTCCAGTGTGATAAAATAAAAACAAATCTATATATATCAAGCAAAAAGTTTGTACTACTTTTCATGGAAATTTTGGAAACGGAGGAGGCATAGTTTAATTCTATAAGGATGAGAACTGCAGCAACTAAAAAAACGAGCAAATAATGAAATAACTTTTAATCAATTCATATTTATGGTCGAATTTCAACTACAAGGCGATCACTAATAAGTTGTAATAACGTAATTCCCGACGTTTCATACCTGTTGGAAGCTAAAGAGTTGAGAATCATCAATGAGTCCTCTAACAGGGTGATGGTGTCAAGCGTTTCCTGCGGTTTAATCAATAATTCTCCTCTATTCTTGAATGGAGCAAATGTAAGATCTACTAATGCCCAACCGGCAGCCACTTCCTTTAGCTTGGCTTCTATATCCTTCTCTTTCACGGCACTGATACAAATATCCTATCAGGATAAAATGGAATATAAAAATAATAGAATATATAATGGAATTTCATCATTTTTAATAGATAAGTTTTTATCATATTTTTTCTTTTCTTGGCAATTTACCATATAATGGAATTTAGAAGGACTAGTTGCGGAAGGCAAACGAGCGAATACTTTCACACGTATTGGGAGAGAGTTATTGTTAGCAGTAGCAGCAATATCTTATTTCTTATACTAGATTTACTAAAAGTCTATTTCTGGTAATTAAATAGAGCTTTCAGTACCCATTATAAGCTTTTTGTAAATATTATTCTAGAGGATACTTTCAAATTTGAATTAAATTGATTTGACTTTGATGTAGAATCAATCACTTTAAATTGTGTAAAGTTATTTCTGTTACAATTTTTGAATATCAAGGTTATAAGCACAATTTTTTCATACACTATATTTTTTACAATTTATGCGAGGAAAGAAACTCTTTAAATATTTTAAATAAATGTAATAACCTACTCATTAGCAACTATATTAAACATACCTCAACGTCCTCCTTGTTCTGTAGCAGTGGAGCCTCCATGACATTGGCTAATGTAAACGATTCAGACTCAACGTCTAATACGCATTCTGTAAAGAAACAAGTCAATTATAAATATATACATATATATAATATAAACAAAAATAATATAACACAACAAAACAGATAATAACTCGCAAAAACTTTAAACATCGAACTCTTTCTCCTCTTGAAAACTTGGCTTCTGTTTGTTCATACTTTAATATAACTACTTACTCAATAGTGTTTCTAATCTCCTCCAGTGTCTTTCCTTCATAGCTTTGTCGGCCATCAACTCTAATAGTGGGCATGTCTGGTTGAAGTCATCAATTTTTTTCTTCAATTCAATGAAAGCAGGCCAGTCTTTCATTCCTTTTGGTAATTTACGACACCTGTATTATTATAGCAATATTGTTATTTTAACTTAACAACGAATTTTATTTTTGTCATTCATAATGTTAATGTAATGGATTTGAAAGGTGTTATAAACAATAAATAACGTAAATCATTATCATCTTAGCCAAAAGACGTCCACTGCTGGGCATTGGCGTCTCCCAACGTTCACTACAACGACCGGCCTGTGCTGCCCGTCACCTGCACCAGATCATCTTGTAGGGGTTTATCAATACTGCGTTTATAACGTAAATATTTAAAACTATGATTACCTTACATCAAATTCTGCTAACTGGGTAATTATTTGTTGAATGTCAATTTCTAGCCAAGGAGTCTCGAAATAGCCATCAATAGAATTAACCACATTTAAATACAAGGAGTAGCTGTCAAGCAAAATTAAAGTATGCTATTATTTTATTTTCATGTAGAGATGCTAGAAAATTATCTAGCATGAATAAATCATTGACATTTAAGTGTACAACATTTAATCTTACAGTTTGCTCAATAAGTTGAACTCCTTTTTCTTTTGGTGCAGAATTGGATAGTCTTTTACCTCCATACCAAATAATTTTTCACCGCTCGAATACATTTCAAACCTTCTCCACAACTCGTCGAATCTCGATTGGAACATTATTACTCTGTGATATAAAATAAACGTAAAAGAGGATTCGATTACTACACACTTGTGTTTGTATCACTAATATTATGCATTCGAAAGTAATTCAGTCTGTCTGTTACGCTTTAACGGCTAAACAGCTCTATCAATTTGCATGTAATATACAATGGAGATAATTTGTTTCTCGAGGAAGGATATTACTTACTGCGATAAACGACATACACAAAGGCATAGCCGCGAGCACTTGGAAAGCTCAGAGTCCAATATTATGTATATAATTATGAGAGAGAGGGAACAGAGAGTGGACCTGTGTTTGCGCACACACTAGTGCACTATAATATCTCCTGCGTAGTTGGCTGGTCTCCGTTGAGACTGGCCGCCGTGGCTGTAATCGGCTAGGAGATCCACATATAATTACGTGTGTTTAAAATAAAAATCGTAAGTTGCGGTCTCAATAATTTACCTGTCGCTGGCATCTCGCGCAGATATACCCGGAGTCATTGGACCAAATGCGTCATAATCAGCATCAAACTTCTGTACTTCAAGTAGAAATGTCCTTACACCTTCTGTAAGCTCGTCCTGCAGTGGACCTTGTATTTCTACTATCTTTTGTTGCACTTGTTGAGACTGTATGAAAAAATCTTATTATATTATAAGGTGTTTCATCAAACACTTTTCGGCCTGAACCGGGAATTGAACCCGGGTCATCTTGATAGACACTCACATACCCTAACCGCTAGGCTAACGCGTCAGCCAAGCCTACTATAGTATTGGTGTGTATAGTATATCTTTTCAGCGTATCTCGAAAAATAAACATGAAAAATTTATGAAAAACAATTTAGATAATTTCACTGCCTATACTAGTGTCTATATATTATTTTACAGTTTAAAACTAGTCCCTTACAGTTAGTAACATATTCTGAAAGGCGTAACGTAATCCATACACCATGTCGGCATCCTCTTTAGGAATGTCTATATTAAACTGTGCAAACATTCCATAACTTTCTTCTATAAGATCTAATTCCATATCCATCCTGAAAAACGAAGTGTAATGTATAATCAAGTTCTTTAAATCATTATATAACGTGATTCTAGTAGTAAACGGTAGTATACCAGTTATCATACCTCCGTCAAGCCTCCTTTTAACACTAAGTAAAAAATACAACATCAATTTAAAAACACATTTTTTGTTATACTCATTGAACAAATTCAATTTAATATAGGTTGGTATGGATAATGACAGTCTAATAGTACGATAATCAAAATCAATGTTAGAATGTGAACTGTGGAATGAACTGTCGTCTGCGGTATTCCCGGACCAATACGACCTTCAAACCTTTAAGGAAACAGCGTGATCTTTCTTAAAAAGCCGGCAACGCACTTGTGACGCCTCTGGTGTTGCGGGTGTTCATGGGCGGCGGTGATCGCTTACCATCAGGCGATACGTCTGCACGTTTGCCACACATACATAAAAAAATGATATGATAATGTTATCTAGTGTTTTGAAATATCCAAAGCTTATCTTTTAATTGTTACTATTGTAGAAGACTAAAATATTACGTGTTGAGCCTCGCATGTCATATTGGGAAAACTACATACACATAAACAATATCAAGATATACCTACAAAAACAAAACATGACATTAGTGCTTATTTCTATAATACAGTTTCTTGTGGGAGACCTGATCACTGATTGGTCAAGACCAAGCTTTTGGTAAACTTAGAAAAATATTGCCAGTTTTGTTATTTTCTTGTAAGACATCTCCTTCATTAGGAAAAAATCTGTGTAGCTGGGAACTTTATAAATGTACATGAAACGAACAATAAAACCACCTGGACTCACAACAAGAAATTGTAGATTGCACAAAGTGTCCAATGTGAGGTTTGAACCCACAACATTTAGCGCAATATACGACAAGTGGCGACCGCTTAAACACACCATCTGTGCAGTCAGTTATATTTTATTATTACAATAAAAATTCAAATAATATTTGTAACGTTTTTAGAAGCATATTATACCCAAATGAGGATACAGAAAATAGATACGAAGAACTACAAAATATAATATTACATTGCAAAAAAAATAACTTGAAGATTTCAGTCGAACCATCTGAAGTAGAACTCGTGAGACGACTTGGCATTAGAGGAACTAAGACAAGACCTATATTGGTAACATTTACAACAGTTGGAAGGAAGATTGAAATTATAAAAAAGAAAGTATTATTAAAGAGCTCACTAATTAACGGTAAAGAAGATTTTCCAAAAGAAGTTCTGATGAAGCGCAAGGTACTACAAGAAGAAATAGAAAAACAACGTAAACTTGGAAAAAATGTGTTGCGCTATGATAATATAGTAACATTACCCGGCAGCCTCAAAAGTAAAAAATCCGTAGGAGACACACGTAAACACAAACGGAATCTGTCAATATCCCCCGATCACCAAATATGAATACTGAAAACAATGTTAAACAGATACCGAAGAAGAATAAAACCAAGAATATTGCCTCCTACGTGTACAACACACAGAAGAAAACTTCCAAGTCTAGTTCAACTGAGATACACTCACCACCAAAAAACGAATAAAAGCAGTCCCTCTTCATCTCCCAATACGGCTTGTCACCGCGGGGGATAATGACTACAACCACACGATTTTCACATAATAATGTTTACGTCTGTACTTGCAATGTTAAATCTCTACTGTCAGATGAAAGATTAACAGATTTTAAAAGAGCAATTTCTAAAATAAAATACGATATTATAGGGCTTGCAGAAATAAAAAGAACGGGATATAGAATCATAGAAGATGACGTGCATATTTTCTGATATTTCGGAGAAACTCAAGGTCAGTATGGGGTAGTATTTCTCATAAAAAAGAAATATAATCTAAATATTGAGAGAAATAGTTAGAAAAGCCGGTGAAAACTGGTTCACAAAAGCAAAGGACAGACAGACTTGGAACAAAATGGAGGAGGCCTTTACCCACTGAGTGGTCCATAGTGAATTATATGAACTGGAATTTAAATGTATAAGTTTAAATTTTACTAGATTTGTTTGTTGAATACTATTTTATATTTCTAATTTGAATTTATTTTATCATGTATTTTAAAAGCGATTTGAGTAATTTTAACATATCATTAAATTCATGCATGCACTTGTTATGTACTAATGATTTCTCATACATATGTGTTTTTTTTATAATTTGATCATTATGGAAATAAAGAGGCTATATTATTATTATTATTTTTATTATTATTATACCCAATAAATTCTTCTCGGATAAGGTCCAAGCACAACATTGCAACTCTCACGTCATCTAAGTCTTTAATCTTCTTACTCATGGTCTTCATACGGTCATTGATGAACTGCATTAGTTTTACAACTCGCTCTTTGTAAGCAACACATAACAGTTTGCATAGAACCCTTTTCCATTCCACTGACTCCAAATTCAGTGCTAATTTGATGTGTTCTGCCAATAAGTAATTATTTTTATATTTAGAGCGAAACAAAACTAAATTTTTAAGATACATATTTTAAAATATATACCAGTATCGATCTGAATGGACCCAATAATATGGCGATGAGGTAAGTTATTCACTTCTTCTGTCTGTCCATCATATTTGGTGAGCATATCTTTCACTAAAACATTTAGTGGATTTGAATCAACAAATGTTTGGACCTGGTGCACTCTATCTTCAGCCCATAGATGCTCAAATCGCCCATAGCTCTATAAAAAAACTATCAATATGATTTCTAGGTATATAGTCTACAGACATACACAAATAAATAAAAATTCATACCTTCAACAGTTTTTCAATGTCGGGTTTATACATATACATCATTCCTTGTAATGCCATTACTGATCTAACAATATCTTTATGCTCCGATACCATTCGAAAATAACTTCTTATGCCACTAATGGTAGACCCAGATCGAGATCCCGCTGAAGTATTATTTTAAATACAATTGAATATTTTGTATACAAAAAAAACTCTTAAGCCGATAACATCAAAACCGATGATGCGAACTAGTTACGAAGGAAAAAAGAGAGCTTTGTATGAAACCAGTATCAATCTACGATTTTTTTATTTTTACGAAACCATGGTTACGGCAAGGAATTAAAATAATTTCGTGGAACGAATCTTCGACTATCATCAAAACCACTGTTTTATAAGTATTAAAACTTACTAGACCTGTCATAAGTCTATGAAACTATCACATCATGATCAAAGTTACATTTTTGCATAATTAAAAATACTTTTGTTCTTAGTTCTTTCTTTTGTTTAGTATGTAGACTAGTAGTTAACTACATACGGATATAAGCTTTAACGCAATACAAATACAGATTAAACTCGTAAGCTTGGTCATTTATCATTTCTGCAAAACACGGTCTATTCTATATTATTTGAGACCTTTAGATCGTACGTCTACGTCATAAGACAGAAAAACCCGATACCTGTAACACTACGCGTCATTATTAATGCATTGCCCATGATCTGTTCTTTCTTAATTTGCTCTTGTTGACCCCACATATACACACTGCGATGAATGTCCATAATACAATTCAACACCACCTGAAGTGAAAATAAATTGTTAACAAATAAGACGACTTGCGCCTAAAAGCAAAAAACAGCAGACCTGGCTCTGTGGTGTACCTTGGTAGATGCCTATGCTGTTTTTTGCTAGTGAAATGTTTTATACTAATTAACGTTAAGTGCTTCGGTTTAAATAAATGAGCATTAGGGCTACTTGATTGGAGCGATATCACGACCTGACAAAAAAGAAGTCGTATTCAGTGATTTAACATACCCAAGGCCTAAAAACATATAAAAAGTAATGTAATAAAGAAAAACAATCAAAATTTAAGCTCAATCACTGCAGAACTTCTCAAGTTTTTGAAGCTTACAAAAAAGTTTTCTCATATATTTTATTCTAGTTTTTTTAATAATAAAAAACGCGAAACGATGTCGCCGAACGCCAAACAATACCACGAAACATAACAAAACGTATCCACCTGAATCAGCCACTTTAATTATTCGTATGACTTCATCTGGTTCTATAGGTAAATAATATATTTTTTGTATTGAGAGGATCCTATACTTACTTACTTTCAAAAATTTAAGCTTAGTAGTTTCAAAAATTAGGCTTAAATAGAGTTAGAGATGAATTAAGAATTCATTTATTTACTTAAAATATCTGTGTTTGGGTCAAACGAATTGATTATATGTATCAATTTCAAATTAAAGTTAATATGATTAAGTAGTTTTGAGGCAATACATTATAAAAGACTGACAAAGAAACGCATATCTACATTAGATATAAGGAATAATACGTGTTCGTTCCTGTATGTCTGATGCAGACATTACAATATCATTGTTAGAGCTGAGTTCACCTGTGAAAATGATGATTGGATTTCGTCCAAAGTAGGTTTTATTAATATTCTCGGTATTTGAAGATACATGTTTGTCAACATTAGCGGGTTCAGTTTCTTTTGTTCTTCAGTATCGGTGGTCATTGTAAGAAAACTGCAACAAACATAAGCCAAGCACTAGCATTTATCTCAAGAAATTCAAAAATAACCGATCGGGAATACTATTAACTACTGGTAAATATTACTCTTGTCAGTGATATTTGTATAGTAATGGTTCAATACTAATAAAGGATATATTCACACTAAACAAACCAGTTCATAATTTTTTTCTTTTTTTTTTATACTTAAGCTGCCAAAATGACTGCCCTGCCTGATGGAAAGCATGAGCAGAATCCAAGAGTGGTGGTCACCATCCTCAATGCGAAAAAAAACAATGCAGCATGGTGACCCACACTATGGCGGCCTGGGGGGAAGAGGGATGGTGAGGGGGATAGGGGGCGTTGGATTGGGGTATGGGCCTCCGGTATCCTCACTCACTCGATGAAACACAGCGTAAGCGCTGTTTCACACCGGTTTTCTGTGAGGCCGTGGTATCACTCCGGTCGAGCCGGCCCATTCATGCCGAAGCGTGGCTCTCCCACGGTCAAATACTTATTTATTTAGAAATTCAAGCACTTATATAACATTCACATTCTTAAAGTACTACAATATTTTGAATTTATGGACACAAGTAATTGGCATGAAGGTAGGATACCTAGATACAGAAGCGCGACGTCTAAGCATATCAAGGCTCTGTCGAGTACATTTAATCAATGCTTCCAAACATTTGGTGGCGAAATAAGCAAACAGTTCATTGCATTCATTGACTGTGGGCACTATATCATATCTATCTGGGCTTTCTATCTCCAGGAATGCTGCGAACAAATGCTGAACTGAAGCTATCAAAAAGCACATGACATTTTCTCAGTATTAATTAGAAACATGGTACTTTTACTCTTGGTATTTATTATTAAATTTAATCCATACTAATCTCGTACACGTCGTAAGAGCTCTCTAAAGGAACTGACTAAACAAGACAACCAGCACTGCGAAAACTTAAATAAATCCTATACATGCCAATCTAGTCAGTGCGGTATAGTACGCCTCAACCTCAACAGAAGACCACTAAAGTGTGTTGATAATGATGACAGATCTATAGAACGTTACCTGCATCTTCAGGTATTACCCTTGTAGCCGATGTAACTTGCTTCAAAGCCTTTTCGATATCCAACCTGAACATATAAATTAAAAAAATTAGAGAGTACTTGAATGATAAGCTAAAATAATTGCCAAGGTTAAAATAAAATAACAAGGACAGTCACCATTTATCTTTTAAATCTCTTATTTGCTTACTAGGTACACTGTCTAAGAACTTATGTATAAGTTCTATAACAGCAATTTCTGCATTCGATGACTTTAATTGAAGCTCTTGAGCTGAAAAAATGATCGATTGTTTTATCGAATAACATTAAAATACTTGGATGACTGAGGTATGTTCGGTATTTTTTGCTGGGAAAATTTTCTAAAAATTTATCCTAGCTAGATCGACTTATCGCACCCGAAACCCCTTCGTATTACATGTCATGAAAATCTTTGGAGCAGTTTCCGAGTTTCAGATTATATATACATAACAAATATTTTTTTCGGACATTTTAACACCCGACGCTATCTAGACCCAAACTAATACAGTTTGTACTATGGGCACCAGACAGCTGATATTAATACATGTATATATACTTTTTTTGTTAATATTATACATAGAAAATACCCAAAGTCCGTAAACAAATATTTGCATCACAATCAGCAATCAGTTCATACAAACATTTGGTCCGACTCAGGAATCGAACCCGAGACCTCTAGCATAACAGTCACATACGCTACCACTGCGCCATCTAGGCAGTTAATATTAATAACATATTTACGAGAATTACATAGCTCGTTTAAAAAAATTAGATATGAAATAAGTTAAGATGATTATGTTACAAATATTTACTACAGTTTTATCCTAGTTATGTTACCACTATTGTTTAGCTATGTAATAACCACTAACCGACTCGCTCTCATCTCAGTGCTGTATTAATACGTATCTGTTATAATTTTTTTATAAAAACGTACCGATTGCATCACGTCGTACTACATTATCCTCATAAAATGCATTAGGATCAACAGCTTGTGGAGGTAAGTAAACAAGCATCGTTTTAGTGATTGATAATAATATTGCATCGATACGAGCTTCTTTCATATCCACCACCTAAATCAACATAAACGTATTTTCTTTATTCTAACCCATTTTTGACGGTTTTTTTTTTTTAAATAATGCCACTTAACCGATGTGTTACCTCTTTAACAAATAAATCCACTTCAGCAAGAACCTTTTCAATGTTTTCGCAATAAGACGGGATCTCAAGTGAAGTCCAGGTAATTGTTGAGAAACCGGGTTGAAAAGCTTTCTCCAGCTTTATTAGCTGCGATCGTAATAGAGGCAAATAAAGTTTTGGCATGCTCCTGTATTCACATAAGAGAATTCGAATTAATTTTGTATTCAAAAATTATATACAAGCGCCGCAAGTAAAGCGTATGTATAACTCTTAACATGTTCCGACTTTTCTTACAGGTCTTTCTCTTTCTT
The DNA here is from genome assembly GCA_003709505.1 of Hyphantria cunea. Taxonomy (NCBI): domain Eukaryota; kingdom Metazoa; phylum Arthropoda; class Insecta; order Lepidoptera; family Erebidae; genus Hyphantria; species Hyphantria cunea. The sequence goes on along the minus strand of PKRV01002605.1, from coordinate 3,023,864 downwards.
GGGCGGCTATCTGTATAATAAACTTAACAAAGAACTTGATATATATAGAGGATGTATGAGAGAGTACTCATTCTCTTTCTTGGGTGGCTATCTGTATAATAAACTTAACAACTATTTATTTTTTCAATTTTTAGACAAATTAGACTACGAGGAAACGGAAAAACCGTTAATCATACGAAAATAATGGCCTAGATATGATACACGTAATGCACACACAAAGACACACACACATATACAATCACACACAAAAGCACGCTCACGCACACCAAATAAGATATTTTCTTTGTTTTCCCTATTTTGTTTCTTAACTCCTACATGAATGTACAGTGTTGTACTGTCTTAAACTATATTTTGTCTGTGTAATTAAAGCCTGGTTATCCATGTGACAGGTTCTCACTTAGTTTAGAAACAAGTCTCCCAACAAGCAATTGTGTATTGTATAATTAATATGTGTACGGGAGTAAAATATAAATAAATAATAATTATTTCAGTTCGTACAGTACCTTCGTATGTTATTATTTCTTTCAACCAAATATTTTATTCGCTCGTAGGTACCAAGAATCTTTTGTTTACAAAATGCTAATATCTGAGCGCTATCTGGCACACCTAGAAATATGTATAATTTTTCACTTAACATATATCTTTAAGAACAGTATTAAAGCGAAGTCTATGGAGCTATTACAGTATTAAAGCTAAACTTACGGAGTCCCAATTGCCACATATATTCAACTTCTCGCATGCATTCCGGTATGTAAATACTAAAGTTAACTATAAACATATTCGTAATTGGGTGACGAATCAGAAGAGGAGCAATCAAACTCAACCGCACCTAAAATCACAGAGAATTAGCCATTCGTACAAACATTACGAATTTGAACCCATATATCTATCTATAATACCTGTCCAACATTTTCAGCCCACGCGTGGTGATATATCAGTTCATATTCCGTAAATACGATGGTCATAATATTATACAACTTTATACATCGCTGAGTATTCTGTAAACAAAAATGCCGTAAATTAATGTAAAACCTTATAACAATTTAGAGATTGTAGAGCCTTTCATAAATTATATGATGTTGAATCAGGACAGACGACAGGATAGCTGTCTACAAAAAAAATATATAGACTATCTATAGTTTAAACCAAGGATAGTTTAATAAAAATGACCACAAGTAGATTTAGATTCATTGTTCAATGTACACCATCTTAATACACATGGGCAAATAACATAATATACATTATTTGAATATTTGAAAACATACGAAACATGCTAATGTGAAAATTTCGTTTTAAATTGCATTGAATATTAAATTAAAATGAAGTCACAGAACTTTATCACATTACAGCGTACTTTCTTTTTAAAAGTCCGGTAGCGCACATGTAACGCCCCTATTGTTACTGCGGTAATCGCTTGCCCCGTATCCCATAAGAAAAAAACAATATGGTCGTATGTACACATTGTTATTTCCATACCATGTGGGTAATAACTTCGTGATGCTGCCTAAACGTCTCCATGGGCATTTTTACATTTTTATCGTAAAATCGAATCCACATTATACGACCAGCAACTGGTGGCATGTTTCTCGGAAGTTCAGGGTTCTCTCTTTCTTCGTTGTACCTTGAAATAGGAACTTTAGTTTAAGTCAATTACACATAATAATTTCTTTTACTCTACGAATTTTCTCCAAAAATGAGAAACCGGTTTTTTAGAACAACATACACACTGTTAGAAATCTAGATGAATAAATAATGAAATAAAATACCTGTCTCGTATTGACTCTATTTCAGCTGTATATATTCGAATTAAATCATAGTACTGGTCTTCAAGATATAAACAACTCAATTTCAGGTTTTCAAATCGTAGCAACAAGTGTAAAGCTATTTCTGTAGTCGGGCAGCTATTAACACTCTGGAAAATATATTTTAATTATGTTATAGAAATTAGGTATAAAAAGGATTGTATAATCTATTTCTAGTTGCTACATTAACTCGTTTACTCTATCCCTCCCCCGTTTTCACGCTAGCATGAAACTTTGTAAAATCATTATCGTCATGAAAATCACTTGCTACATTTTATTGTTCACATAGATCGCATACATCTTTGCACAAAGCGGTTCTTTGCCACTTTAGCCACGTCATAATTGTGTCTACATCTTGCAAAATTCTTGAATTCTGTGTTTCCTACCATGTGGTCACTTTGATATAGGCTCATAAAAAAAGGAACGTATCTATCGATATAATTGTTAATATTTTTACATTTATCATGAAGTTCTCCAAAAGTAATTCCTGGTTGGCAACAGCATCTTTGTATATTTTGTAGTCTTTATCGAAATCTGGACGTCTGTAAACAAAACAAGCCTGTTTTATTTTTTATTCGAAGCCTTTGGTTTCTTTGGTTATTGTCTTTTATTGTCATACCTGTGATCCAAAGCATCATATGTTTTCGTCGAAATAGCCTTAAAGAGCTTGTTGAAGTTTGCTGCGTATTCTTCGATACCTTCTAGAGTTGTTTTATTCAAAACATAGTATTTAATGTATGTTTCAAATAGATCTATTATCTGTAAAATAATATGATTTAAAATTAACATGCGAAAGAAATCAATCGAAAGCAACGGGTTAGCTAATCAAAAACCAAAACCCATGTTGGAAAAACGTGAGCGTACCTGCTCCATGAAGCAGTGAGTGGTACATTTTACAAAATAACGAGAGAGAGATAAATAATAATGAAATATAATGAGGCACACAAATGCGTATTTCAGTTGCTTTAAATAAAATCTGTTTCTCTTCCGCAAAGAGGATAAGATCTTGCTGCGTTCAGCCATACACAATGGTGTCAGGCCCAAAGGACAGTCATAAGTGTTAAGTATCGTGTGTCATCATGAAGTATCTGTACATAATATATAAACGTGTCTGTGTTTATAATTATTTATTGAGAGAGTTATTCATAATAATAATTTAATTGTTTCGAAAAAAATGAATTTAAAAATATATGCATACATCATTTTAATAAAGAGAATTATAAAGAAATTCTTAAAATAAATAATAAGAATGAACCAATCATTAACCAATGACTAAAAACGAATATAGTAGTAAATTTATTTCGGTGTACTGATCTTACCTTTAATAATCTTTTACGGAATGTTTCAAATTTTCCAAAAATGTACATTTCCGAACAATCAAAGGGCCTCTCATCGGATGCCTCCCTCATTTCTTGTTGAGTTTCAGCGTAACATTCGCGATAAAAATTATAGAGACTCAAGCAAAGCTAGCCGGCGAAAAAAATCATTAATCATATGCACATTGGCAATAATTTGTTATAGTTATACATATAATTCAAATACTTACTTTAGCCTTTCTTATAAAATTAACCTTATCCTGGTTCCATATTGTTTTTTTACCATTATTGGTTAAGTAATTCATACACATGTTGAGTATTTGATTCGTCACTTTAACTAGCAGTGTGGATATTTGCTTCGTTGTGTTGTAATATCGAGATGTTGCATATACCATACGGATGGTGTACAACAGACCAGGAATATACTGCTGCATAGTCTGCGGGTCGCATCTGAAAGGTATAGATATAATGAGAAAAAAATTGGGCATCAGAAATATAAAAAAGGTCATGGTGGCTATAAGCATAACCAGCACAAGTTTTGTTTACTTTAAAAAGATAATTATCGCACTACTAAGAACATATTCTGTATGGCCGGAGACTTTTAAAATATACATGAAAGGGACACAAAGAACACCCAAACTCGTAATAAAATTTGTTTTTTATCTCAATAAAACACTTTCACATAAAGATTTGTACCATGTGGGGTTTGAACCCACAATACATGGTGATTGAGTTCGGGTGTGATAACTCTATTTACATGTAGTAAAATGCATATCCCCGTAAATAAACAGTTATTAGGGCAAAATAAATCATACCTGTATAACGGCTCGCAGTATTTCTCCAAAGCGTACAAATATTTAACATTATCAAAAGCTTCATTATAATAGTCAGTAACTAAATTATCTAGTTGACTCCATTTCTGGAATATAAATATCGTGCAAATCAAGTAACTTAAATGCTAAAAATTAAGAATATAATATGATATCTTTAGACTATCAATTCTTGTATATATCTATAATCTGAATCTCGAAAAGAGCTCCAACGATTTTCATGACATTTAGTACGCAGGGGGTTTCTGGGGCCATAAATCTAGCAAGGATTCATTATTAGCAAATTCACCATAACAACATACCATAAATCTAGCATGGATTCATTATTAGCAAAATTACCTTGAGCTTTGCTTTGCTTGAGAAATGACATTAATAAAGCCGATTAAATTGAATGGGAAAAAACTCTTGATTAAAACAGAAAATCTAAACCTTTTCAAATGGTTTCGTGAGATACTAGTACTCAAAATATGAAAATACAGACGATAAATTTTAACACGACATATAATTTGGCTTAAGTCTGAAAGTAAAGTGCACCTGAAATAAAAAAAAATAGTCTATATCTTATATACCTTTATGAGTTTAGATTTTGCACGTCTCAAGGTGATAATATACATAACAGTTGCGTCACTTTTAATATGCTTGATAATCGACGTAAATATGGTGAGCTGACGTCTCCAGTGATCTAACTCAGCTAAGGGCCCAATATTCGCTGGTTCACGTCTAAGTTGCTGACTTTGTACTAACACCTGAAATGACTTCCAATGAGGCGTTGAACTTCTAGACTAAGTTGTGTAAAAAGACTGTTCTCGAACTTTTTAGAGCCTATGGGTGTTCAGGGGCACAGAGCAGTCTCAATATATTCAGAACGGTCCTATCAGAGACTAACCTGGCTAGGGTTGCTAAACTTTGCGATATATAATTTAAACAAGATTGTTTAAACTGAGCTTTTATTGTTTTCTTATTCTGATTAAATTTTATTTAATATGTGACAATATGTTACCATTGTTATCTGTTTAATCCATTGTTTTACATATAAACATATTTCTTCTAGCACGGTTGTTTTAGTAATAGCTGCTTTCATTTTTTCTGCATCATTCAACTCTTCCTCATACAAAGTTAGGTTGATTTTAAATCTTGTACAACAATCTAAATCTATTTTTGTTTCTGAATGAAAATAAACCACAATTATTACCTGTCCTTTTACGATATGTAGCATGTACATTATTGTACATGGTATGTACCGTGGGAGAACCACTCTTCGGCACGAATGGGCCGGCTCGACTGTAGTGATACCACGGCCTCGCAAAAAACTGGTGTGAAACAGCGCCTGCGCCCATACCGGAGTACCATACACCAAACCCTCCCCCCATTCCCCGTTCCCTCCCCATCCCCCAAAAGCCGGCAATGCACTTGTGGACGCCTCTGGTGTTACGGGTGTCTATGGGTTGTGATAATCGCTTACAGGCGATACATCTGCTCGTTTGCCCCGTAATACATATTTAAAAAAATAAATGAAATAAAATATACAAAATGCAGGTCTTGATACATTTTCATGTACCGCAGAAGGTAGTGAGATCCAATTGTTACTTGTCAAGAAACTCATGTAGTATTTAAGTCGGTATATACGTTATAATACAATGCAAAGAGTGCTAATTTTATGTAGAAGTCACAGCATTTTGGAATAAACAAATTTGGGATTAAAAATAACGAAACAAGTAACAATTATTAAAAAAAACCGACTGCGTAATATCTACCATCTCTATTAAATTTAGGCTCTAGGGCGTGCCAAAGAAATATACACACACGTCCATACATACACTCGAAAAACATAACCCTCCTTTTGCAGTCGGATAAAAAGATCTGTACCCCTGAGTCATTTAACACATACTATGTTGGCAACACGCCATATTGCACTTTAAAACTAATGCACGCCACGTTGAGCTCAAAAACGTACCCGCGTACTTTCGTGTTCAAGAATAGCATTGCAAACCTGATCCTCAAGCCTTATTTTCATTGTTATCACATATAATAAATAAAAGATGAAATAGATATAATAATATTCAACGTACAATAATTATACTTGCAGGTTTATAACTTATTGACTTGAAACATCAAACATTTGAGCACTACTCACTTGCAAGGTAATCAATAAACAATTTTATTTTAGAAATATAGAAATTGATAATTTCTTCACTCTTGGGGTTTGGCGGGTTAAGGTCTCCCCAGCCTTTGCATTGTTCTAGAGATGCAAGAAAAACACGTTCCAAAGTATTGTATATACCGGAGACTATGTTGTCTGTTTCCTTTCTCATATCAATCATCGTCATGAAGTAATCCTAAAAATACAAGCTTAAATAGACATATAACGACATATAGCTAAAGTTAAATAGACATATAGCTAAAGCTAAAAACATATAGGCCGCCTTACCATCTTATCACTGGAATCGTTAAATTAAAACCCTGAATTGAGACATATTACCTAATAAGAATGATTAAAATACTAAACTTTGAAAATATTTTGGCAAGCTCATAGTTTTTTTCTATTTTTTATTTTTTCTTCAATCCTTAAATTTTATTCAATATAGTAATAATAATATCGTATCGTGATGTCTTAATGCTTTCAGTGTAAATAATAACTATTCATTTCATGCACCTTCTTAATTTTTTTTGTGTGTATCCAGTTGTTTACAAAATATTATATCATGAAAAAATATTTAAGTCTCTGATACCCATGTCTGCCTATATTTACCTTGATCTACAATACGTTATTTCAATTAGAAGATCTAATAAATAAACCGAAAGAATCCTATCCTGCGGGGTGTAACAGGAGCCCAGGTAATATTAACTAAATTACCGTGCAAAGATATGTAGGACTAAACACGGAGACCCGTAGGGGTGTGGGAGAAGGGCTCTCGTAGCATAGACTTTTTTATTACTTTAATAACTAATACATCACTTACATCAGCCACATTTTTACTTTCAATGAGTTTATTCTTGATTCTGTAAACAGCAACACAGTTGCCAACGGTACCAATTGTAGAACAATCAGATATATATGTCCTATCCATTAAACCTTTTTGATTTGGCACAAAGCGACCAGATTCTGTAATACGAAGAGACGCTCTAGAGTTCGAACCTTCAAATGGTGTTGGAACCTTTATCCTTTACTTAGACTATATTATTAGTATAACTTTTTTGTATTGGTAAAGATCAGTTTTTTTAGTATTGGTCGTAAATAATTACGACCAATATTAAAAACTATTTAACAAAGACGCAATAGAAAGTTCTAAATGTTGATAATGTTTAGTTGTAGAAAATAAAGTTCTTCAATCTCCATAAAATAAATATTGCACAAATACCGCTATAGTAAATTACAAAAATTACCCATTTTAACAGGAGGTAGGGTTACGTCACAAACCACAAAACAATTTCTACCTCCTTCTGCAACAGCACTATCTAACAGATCAATATGAATATCTGCATCGAAAACACCTTCCTGCAATTAGGATATTTTGGTGTATTTAGACTGAAATTTATGACAAAACCATGCGAGGAGGAGAATTATGTTTTCTTACCATAACATATTCTGGTGGTTTATTCAGTAAAATAGCTGCATTCTCTAGCAAGAATCTATGTTGTGTTTTAATACCAGCAATGCGATTTGAGCGAGCTTCTTTAGCTTTAGCCTACAAATGAAAATATGAATTGATAAAACAATTATCTACAAAATAAAACTATTAAAGCACTAGGTATTAAGTTTATTTACTTGCTTGTCTTTATAAGACTCATGAGCTAACGCCAAAGTACTCATAGATAATCTGCTTTTCTTCTGAATGTCCTGAATTCTTGAACTGACATCAAGTATCGCATTCAATGCTGTTCTATCTACTTCCACACGTTCATCTGCACCAACTGGCACCTTTTGACGTCCCTTCTTTGCTCCTCTTTTTGATACTTCAGAAATCTTCTGAGTGAGAGTATGTTCTGTTTTGGTTTCATTTTCCTCTGCTGACTCTGCAGCTAGGATCTGCACCTCTGGTTGCGAAGCCCTTTCTTCAGCAGCTTCTGAAACTGCATCATCTGGAGGCGCCGCTGCAGCTTCCTCTGCCATATCCAAATCTATTTAGTGTAAACGAAATAGAAAGTAAGCTGAAAAACTTCTGATGCACACGATGGTGCAAATAAGTTTGAAGGAATATAGATGTCAGTTCCATATTTGAAATTTATGACATAATTTTAACATATTTCCCAAAATACCAGTATCAAAAGTAAAGCAAGGAAGAAGAATCGAAAAAGGTTTATTGAATTGTTTTAATACAAAAAAATAATTGAATTTTTAAGATAATTTTTTTTTTTTTTTTATATCTAACAGTATCCTACTTCGCGTCGCTGTTTCACATTATGGCTGCATTGGTGAGTAATGAAAAACAAAAGTGACACTAAAATAGATAAAAACACTCTTAAGTGTTGTCTGTCAAAAAAATAAAAATGAATATATTGTTAAAAGAACGCCTTCCATCGGTGCAGTACTTTTCGAGTTTTCATCTTCACATTCTATTTACATAGATAGAAAGACAGGTAGATACTTGTATTAGATTAGTATGGATAGTTTTACCTTTACTTAATACAAATACATTCAAGGCCACCAACGTGACATAACTTATAATGTTCTCCTAGCATTTACGACCACGGCGGCCAGTCTCAACGGAGACCAGCCAACTAGGCAGGAGATATTATAGTGCACAAGTGTGTGCGCAAACACAGGTGCACTCTCGGTTCCTTCTCTCTCATTATACGATGGGATGGTTAACCGACACGATCAGGGAAAGATCAGGCGCAGGACCGACAGCTTTACGTGCTCTCCGAGGCACGGGGGTTCAGATCCCAACTTCCAAACTCCGAGATATTATTAAGTATGTATATAATCAGAAAAACTCAATAACACTTTTTTGGCTCGACCCGGGATTCAAACCTAGCCGCTAGACCAACGAGGCAGGAAGAAACATAACTTATATACTTACATTTAAGACGTAGCTATTAAGCGCGTATAAAATGGGTATACATGACCTAGTATCACGACGGGTCCGCTCTTTCGTTGCCGTCTAATCTCCACGAACAAGCAATTACTACTACTACCCTACTACCACTCACAAAAGACCAATATAAAAGTACTGCATAAATTATGCTGTCATGTTGCGGTGGTGAGTAGAGTTGCCCTATTGTCCCTAGTTTTCGAGGTCAACTATCGATAGCGAAACTATCTATAGTTGAACTCGAAAACTAGCTACAATATCGATACTGCTATCGATAGCATTAATAAAAATCGAATTTATTGATACTATCGATACCACAAATTGACTAATACAATTGATTGGTAGCAATAGTATCGATAGGATCGATACTATCACATGATAACACTATTAATAGTATCGATAGAATTGTTTTTTTTTAACTAATACTCTCGATGCCATCGATACTATTGATTATATTGTTATAAAAATCAAAAAACTATCAATATTATCGATAGTTTGTAAAACATTTGTTGTTGTATTGTAACTTATGTAAATAATTATTAGAAGGCAATACTATCGCAGTTTATTAAACTATCAGTATTGTGAACTGTCGATATTATCAGTACTATCGATAGTATTACTCCTAAACATATGCTGGTCTGCGATAGTATTGATACTGTCAATAGTACCAATACTTTCGTAGCTAAAAAAATCGGTAATATCGATACTATTTTTGTATATCAATATTATATATGGCCTGTATCGCACAGCGATATTATCAATACTATCGAAAACAACGATAGTATCGATAGGCTATCGATAGTCGACTATTGATAGGCAACTCTAGTGGTAAGTGCGAGACCGGAGGCCCAATGATGCAGTAACAAAAGCTCAATAGGCCGCCTTAGTGTGGCTTACCATGCTGCATTGTTGCATTATCTGCATTCGCGAAGATTACGGTGACCACTACTCTTGGATTTTGTTTATGCTTTCCACTAGGCACTTTAGCAAACCCGACTGGCGATTCCAATACGAATCGCGACGTTGCGATGAAGTAACAATCACTCGTTCGTAAAGAGTACCCGATGACAGAAGAGGGAATCCGTCGCGATTCTCTCATTTGTAGAAACTGCCCCGTGGTGGTGGCCCAAAGGGACCACCTCCACGAGCGATTAAAATCGCGGCAATATTATCGTCGTGATACATTTTTATAAGTACATTTTCTTAGAACATTTTTGTACACTTGAGGGGACCATATTCGGCTCTCGTCGACCATTTTACTAAACTTACTTACTCTTACATACTACATCAACATAACTATTGCATAAGGCCTTGTCACGAAAGCGTAGTGATTCCGAGTCGCAACGATAGGCTGGCAGAAAAATTCAGAAAAAACCTTCGCAAATCCAGGCTGTTGTTAAGTTTTTTTAACAGGTACTCATGCAAGGAGACAATAACTTGCAACTATAGCAGAAATAGTTACCTATTTCTGGTCATTAAATCTATACAAATAAATAAAATTAGAGTGTTTGTTACATAAATATACCCACTTTTTACTAAATGCATATGTATATACACGGTATATATACCAAGATAACATTATTTTTTCAATTTTTGCCTGTCTGTTCCGGCTAATCTCTGAAACGGCTGGACCGATTTTGACGAAACTTTCACTGTCAGATGGCTGATGATATGAGGAGTAACTTATGCTACTTTTTTTAGATTAGCTTCGACCCACGCTTCGTCATTACCTGCGGTTGATGTTAAACTGCAGGTAACATTGCAGGGCTCAGCTTTCTTCATTTATTTTTAACTGTAAAAGATGCAGTTCTTTTTGATGTAGTTCTGCCTTGGATTGTAATTCGAGTTCATATAGTTTGGATTTATGGTTCATTTCCATCTCTAATATTTTTTTTTGCATTTTAAACAATTCCATCTTCTCCTGTGCTGATCCATAGAAGCTATAATTCACTTTTTTTTTCTTTTTGCTTGAACATTTGTCACCTGGGAAAATACAATAAATATTTTAACCTATTAAAACAGTCTTAGACATGTGCTATAACTTTTTTCATCAATTTTGAGTGTAATTGAAAGAGGTAGTTTGTAAACACCCCAGTGGTCGAAATTCGACAAGAATAATTTCTTTTAGCTTTCTGTACTCTTCCTCCATATAAACTTTAAGTGTGTCCAATTTCATACTCCTCCAATTTTCGTAAAAAGGTGTACAAAGTTTTTGCTTTACCTATTAATGTATACTAATCAAAACAAAATAAGGGCCACTTGTTATTTTTTACGTCAATAGCGATTATTTATATTTGATGCGTTCTCAAGTAGCTGATTGTTTATTGTGGTGTTACCTTATTTGTTTACAAACATTCTTTGAGTATTCCAGCTGCATAATTGTTTCAAGTGGATAGTTTTTGATAATTTATTATAAACACTTGATTCTACCCGATTTTTAAGACGGATTTTAACTCGGTCAAAGTAACGATTCTGTCAAGAACGGTTTAAGTTTTAACTAGGGGCTGAATTAACATTTTGAAAAAGTTATGCCGAGAATTCGACGACATATGGACTTACCAACTGTAACTATAACATTGCTTCTAAAAGGCCAATCGCAGCATTCTGTGGCGTTGCAGCTGGGTTTTTCCCGGCGGGCGATCCAAAATGTATAGAATCGATTTCAAGGGACTGGGAGACTAACCAGGTGACAAGGATCTGGCAGAGTTCGAGAAACTACCGCAAAAGAGGACTGCAACGTGCGCTTGACTGCGCGCAGAGAACGCTGCATCACCGCCTGTTCCTTACAAAACCGTTTGCGGCAGGCGACGGGTACACGTGTTAGTGATCAAACCATCAGAAATCGGTTACACGAGGACCAGCAGTTCTCCAGGAGACGCGTAGTACGCAAACCATTAACAAGTGTTCATCGTGCAAACCTATTATGGTTCGCAAGGAGTGATTGGAGCACAGTATTGTTTATGGATAAGTGCAAAGTTAAATTTTTTAGTGATGACCGTCACATTAGGGTTTGGAGGCGTGAAGGTGAGCGATTTTCGGATGCTTGTATCCATGAAAGTGACAGATTTGGGGCCCCAATGTTATAGTGTGAGGAGGAATCTCTATATCAGTTTGAACCGAGTTGGTAATTCTCAACGAAGGAACAAATACAGCTCAACGTTATATCAAGGAGGTCATCAAACCCCATATGGTCCCATATGCACAGAGAATTGGAGCAAGTTTCCATCTGATGCATAATAATGCTCGCGCACATACAGCTAGGGCTACCAGAGAAGCCCTAGAGGAGGCTGGTATACAGGTACTGCCGTGGCCTGCAAATAGTCAGGATCTCATTCCCATTGAACACATGTGGGGTTTACTGAAACACAGTGTTCAAAGCACAAAACAACCCATACAAGATGCAAGACGGCTAATAAATATTCTGAAAACAAGCTGGGAACAAATTCCTCAAGAAATAGTAGTACACCTGGTGGAGAGTGTACCTTCCAGGCTTCAAGAGTGCATCAGAAAACGAGGAGGGCACACCAAATATTAAGGAAATCCATAAATCAACCAATACTTTTTGTTTTTTTTTTATTAATTTCTTTTACTTTCAAAAAAAAAAAATTAGAAATACCTAGTGATTTTTTTTTATACATAGCTTCCATCCTTTTTTTATACTGTTTACAATGAAAATTAATTAATCCATCCAATCTAATCATTAATCAACCCTGGAACCTCAATAACTCGTGAGAATACTGTAAAAATGTGGTGGCTCTTTTTTTGTTTTGACTGGTATACAAGTATAATATACCCAAAATCCACTATGCCAAGCTGCAATAAGCAGTTTCTACTCTAGACTAGACTAGGTAGTGTCAAGCCAAGTTTATATGTAACACTAACCATTTGGAGCCACTTTTGACCCCTCATAAATCAACTATATAATGACAACTCAACTATTTTAAATACACACATATACATATATATATATACATATACATGACAGATTTGGTTTGGTTTATATATTTAGAGCGCTAAGTAGATCAAAATGGAAGGAGTTGGAGGAGGCCTATGCCAAAGTTGGGCAAATGGATGATGTTGTTGATGTTGTTGTTTCACTTTAGATTCGACAGTAATTTTTAACTAGGGGAAAAGTATTGTAAAATGTTGTAAATAATGTTGTCTGAATAAAGGCTTATATATATATTATATATATATATATATATATATATATTTAGAGTTACGAGATACATAAACACACCTCAAACAGCTATTTCAATATTGACATCGAAAAATCCTCATTTTATCACTGATATGACCTGTAACTCAAAGTTCTAACCCACTTCCAGATGACCTAGAAAGTTCAAATTTAGCAACCAGTCGGGTGAATACATAGGAATAAATCAGACTATAACCTTCACAACTTCTAAACCTGTAAGTTCTTATTTTATCCTTCTAATATAGGGCTCTTCCATGACTATGTTGTTGTTGTGTTATGTATGTTAGTAGATACTAAATAATAATTTGTATATGAAACTACAAGACAGACTTTAGTCAAGAAGAAATTACATTTTGAGTTGAAATATCTTTAAAATATTTTTATAGATAAATTTCCCAACTAACCATTGAACTTGGCACCTATTTATATCCCACCTCTTTGTTGTTGAAGTGAACAACCAAGGCATATATCATAATATTGAACTTGGTTCTCATTTCTTTATCAGATTATATATCCAGATATAACAAAACAATACACCACTAATGCCCCTAGTATTGTAAGCATCTTTATTATTCATTGCATGAAAGTGCCTAGTGTATAATAATACATGCACAACAATAAAATTACATTACACAGCTGAACATAAGAATCTCTCATGAAAAGAGTTATGGCCTACAGTAGCATGCAGGCCAGACAGATTGGTACAGGAATTGTGCCGCATTTTCTTACATTTTGCAGTGATGTTGTCCTTTGTAGGTAGTATGTTTAATTGCCTCTCACAGTACCCAGAATCTTTGCCATGTTCATCAGGAGCATTTAAAAAAATCTCTTGACATGGATCTGTAAATAGGAATTTCATATCACTACCTATTTTTAGACTATACTGGTAAATTGTAAATGTAACAGACTGTGTATATACATCAACCTTCTAAGAAAAATTTCGACTCAGAATTTTGTTTTTTAGATTTATTTTTTGTATTTCAATAGCAGCTGATTAAGTTTGCAGTAGTCCTTTTTACTCCTTTTGTACTAGCATTATATATATTTGCGACTTTCAACCAAGCACGTTTTTTATCAATTTGCTTAACGGTGCCGGTATTCTTACACTCAATAATTTTAATATAGGGCTTCACTATTGAAAACAATAATAACTGCTCCTCGTTACTGAAATTGGGTCCTCTGGATCTAGTAATATTTTCACTCATATTCTCTCAAATAAAATTATATACCTAAGTGTAAAATATAACAGGTAAAGTGTGGTTAAAAAGCTTTCAGTCGTAGGTGTTATTGTTTGTGTAAAGTTCCACAGCTAAAGTTTGCAGTAAGTTATAGTATTATATGGTATAGGTAGGTCTCGCATTCCGAGAGTGACACATGCTTCCATCACTATAAAGTTGCCACTTTATTGCAACATATCATGAAATGAGGGAAATATTTCCAGTCACAATTTTTTTATAAACTATGTAAAGTGCATTTGAATTGTCCTTTTGAATATGTAATTAAAGAAAATAATAGAATTAAGACGTGTATTAATGTATTTGATAGTTGAAACTATATGGTTTATCGAATTCAGACAGGTAATTTTAGTGGTTAGGGAGTTATTTCTTTTCACTGGTAACACAGGAACCGGTTGCCTCATTGTGGCGTTTAGCATTATAAACGTAATACGCATACGTACGTCGTTCTCGTTCGGTGCTAGTGTTCACAGCGATTCTCAAATATTTATAGTATTTATCAAAATGGTTGGTTGTTCTATTCGGAACTGTAAGAGCAGAAGTATAAAAGGCGGTAAAATAAGTTTTTTTTCATTTCCTCAAACGTTATCTGTAGCCAATGAATGGCTGCGTTATTGTGGCCCTAAAACAACTGCCAAAAATGGTAAGTAAAGTAAGTGTGCAAAATTACTTATTTATTTAAATTGTAATTCGTAGTCTCAGACCAAATAAAAAAGATAGATACCGAACGTAGAAAAAGAAAATGAAACATTTTTTTAAATGTGTGAGTGATTGATAGTGTTGCCACTTTTTAAAAAATGTCCTTGGCAATTTCAAAATAAGTAATATGCAAAAATATATCTTTTTTTTTCATGGAATAGGGGGCAAACGAGCAGACCTATCGCCTGATGGTAAGCGATTACTGCCGTCCATGGACACCCGAAACGCCAGAGGCATCACAAGTGCGTTGCCGACCTTGGGGGATGGGGAGGGGGATGAGGGGAAGGGTTGGATTATTGGCCTCCCGTATCCTCACTCATTCGGTGAAACACAGCTCAGGCGCTGTTTCACACTGGTTTTCTGTGAGGCCATGGTATCACTCCAGTCGAGACGGCCCATGCATGCCGAAGTGTGGCTCTCCCACGGTAAAATCTGTTTTTCTTCGTATAAATTACAATTAGATTATACATATTTGGGTAAATGAAAGAGGCATGTATGTGTGACCAGAAAAAATATGTGAAGGTTATTCTAAGATGGTTTTGTTGTGATGTATGACATATTTATTTTTTGTCTGTTCGTTTAGAAGTAGTTTAGAAGTTCTCATAACTTCTAACTTCTAAAATACTGAATATAACTTGAGAAATGGGATTCCGTGTATCCAATACTGCACTATCTAGAGGACTTAAAGTCGTAATTGAAAAATGTTTAAAAGAAACAGCGTTCACACGGGATCAAATGAAAGGGCATTATGAGTAACATTTCAAAACGTTAGGTTATATTAAAATTGGTTTAGCCATTTACAAGACATAAGAGTTGCAAGAGGGAATAAACAGTCGACTGCCTCTGTGGCGCCGTGGTAGCGAATGTGACTGCTGTGCAAGAGATCTCGGGTTCGATTCCTGAGTCGGATGTTTGTATGATCTGCAAATATTTGTTCCGGAGTTTGGGTGTTTTCTATGTATAATATGTAAGTATTTACAAAAAAAGTATATAAGTATTAATATCAGTTGTCTAGTACCCATAGTACAAGCTCTGCTTAGTTTGGGACTAGTTGACGTCGTGTGTCAAAATGTCTGAACATATTTAATATTTACAAGAATATTTTGAAATGTACTCAAGTAGGGTATCAAATAAAAGGGCATGATGTGCTCATTACAACTATATTAGATAAATATAGACAAAAAAATTAAAGTAATTCAAATGAAGAAAGATAAAAAAAACAAGTATAAAACAAAATAACTAAAAAAAACTATAAAAATCACAAACGAAAATAGCAAGATGTCATTGATATGGAGGAGGAACAAAGTAGGCGACAGCACACAGCCTTGCATGGAGATCGTTTTCTGTTTTTACGAAAGACGGTCCCCATTTCATGTCATCCACATTTTTTATCATTAATTCCATCACGACGAAGACTTGAAGACTCGGTAGACTTAGAATTGAAGACATTAAATACTTGACATTGGCAGAAATAGCTGATCCGGCTGGTTGCCATATCATCAAAAGAAGAAGAAGAAAATAGCAATAGTGTAATCATTACTTATAGGTAAACTCCGCATGCATAGGAGTTGTACCTTATGCTACTATAGACAATAAAAAAGCAAAAAAACAGCATATAACTAAATTAATTATCCTAGAATCCTTTATTTTGTATGAGTTTCTTAATTTTTTGGCGCTTTTACTTTGGCGCTAGAACTCAATGTCATATTAAAAATATTTCAATACCTAATGTCGAAATATTTTTAAATTATTAATCTTAACAAATTAGCTTTATGTCCATGGCCAGCAACGTTTTTTTACGATTACGTGGTTAAAAAAATTTAGATTAGCTTTTCATCTTGGGTCACTTTTACTTCTATTGTCGCTTACGGTATGTCTAGGTAGATAATCCCTTGTAATAATATTTGTACGGTTATAATAGCACAATGCATTAGTGCGATAGATATCCCGACAGTAACAGTATACGCTTAATTATAAAGAATAAATCTTTGTTTTTTTAAATACATGGTTTAATGAACACTTTAAAAGGACGTGATTAAAAAAAATAAAGTAATACTAATGTCCCACTCCTTACTTGATTATATGACTATGACTTTACCTACAAATAATTTACCCACGTTTCTAGGCTATTAGGGATACGAACTCTGGGAACACTTCCCGAACGTCTTTTGGGATGTTGACATTGTTATTTGTAAAATTATGTTACAATAACATAAAAATATGGAAAGACGGTCCCCATTTCATGTTATCCACATTTTTTATATTTTTATCATTAATTCCATCACGATACCTATGTACTTAATAACTATTATTTAGCGTTGGTTGATGACATATCCGCAAGCCGGATTAGTGAGTAATTTCGTGTAGTTTTCGTACGTTTTTTAGTAAATAGGTACTACTTACCCACCTATTACAAATTTATCTAAATAGACAATTGTTTACGCAGAGGCACACTTAATAAAGTTAGGGCCTTACATTCTATTCATTTTTCATAGGTACCTACCTACTTTAATATTTGCAATTTGTTTCCGTGTCAGGTACGTACCTAAGATTCTGTGTTTAGAACTTAGGTTTCTTAAAAGTTATGTTTATAAAATTAAGGCAGGCTGTGCACCAGCATTATTAGCTTTGCGCGGGAGGCGGTACGCGCTTGTACGTACTCTCGGTTTTTAACCATGTGACGCGGCGTCCAATGTCTCCGGCCTAGCGCAATTGCTTGAATTTCAGTATACATTGCTGTTTTACTAATTTTATTTGTGTTTTTTCTAAAAGAGATAATAAGGTAGTAAGGGTCCTATTATGTTATGCTATATCTATGTTACCAAAAAAAAAACAAAAAGACTTAGATAGGTCATATCATATTGCGTTTTTTTGTCGCTAAACTTGTTCAGTACCATGGTCTGATTGCTTTGGTTGGTTGTTTCGTCTTTTAACATCCTGTATAATAATATAGTATTAAAAAGCTTCAGACATACAATAGAAATATCTATAGCCAAGAAATTCATTTACTTGTGAAATGTTATTATGCTGCCTAATTCATACCGACTTTTACAAAATACACAAACTCTCATTATATAAATGTTTTGAATATCACTTAGCAAACACTAAACACAAAAAGAATAGTCTAATTTCACAATAAATAACTAAATTAACAGAGATGCATCAAAAGAACACAACGGTCATTTGCAACAAATGTTATTTTTAGCATGCGACGCTCGTGACCGGCGTGTCAAAACGGCACAAAAACTGTCATTTCCCAAAGAATATTTAGTCCAGCGTACTTGAAATAATAGAGGTCACTGTTCTGAATGGATAATAACGATAATAATTTTTAATTTGTTTTTCTAACCTAACCACTGGCAAAAATTTCCACAGATTTGAAGCCTAAACAAGGATAACAAGGTTTCTCAGTGTATTTGATGTCAACTAAAAAAATATCAAGTTTGACTCCCATGTATCTTGTTCACGTATAAAATAATTGAAACTTTTATGTGATCGCACACAAGTGAAAATCATCAATTCTTTTCTAGATCGCCCGGTCTAACCGGGCGATTTAGAAAAGAATTGATGATGATCTAAAAACATATTTATTTCTTTGTCTTTCCAGTGCAGTTTGTCTTATAGTACTAACGGATTTACCTAAAATGGGATATTTACTCAATTATATACAAGTTTATTACCTACCTGCTATTGTTACATTAGCAAATTCATTAAATTTTTCTCTGTGTGATTATACAATATCAACCAAAGAGTATCTGAATTGTAGGGATGCGCAACACGTACCGACTTCGCGTGATTGACAACCGTCAAATGGAGTGTTGCGAATGATCATATTTTTTAGTTCCGTTTCACGTATTTTTTGCCAAGCTTTAACTTAGCCTACCATTGCCATAGACTAAAAGAGTTACGTGTGCCTGTTACTTTTACATGTAACATTTTTGCAGGAGCAAATTCCTCTTCTAAATAAATTATTTTACTTTTCAGGGAGAGTGTGTTCAAAACATTTTTTATCTTCTGATTATGTGAAGTCACTTCGGCATATTCTCTTAAATGAATCGCCCAGAAAAGTAAGAACACTAAAGCCAGATGCATTACCTACATTACTGATTGATGATATTATAGACAATCGAAATAAGCTTAGTACGCCGATGGAAATAAATAATCACATTATAGATACTTCAGGCAACATAAAATGTATTCCTGAATGTACTAAAACACCAGCTGACGAGGTTGCGGGTTCTTCAAAGATTGTCGAAAAAAAGTACATACATGAAACTTTATTTCTGTTTCAGTCATAAGAAATTCAAAGTTTTTTATTGATAACTAGCTGAGCCCTGCCGTGTTACCCGCGATACAACAATAACAGCGGGCAACGCCGCGGGGCGAAGCTAGTCAAAAAAAGTTACCTAAATTACCTAGTCCTTACATTAGCTATCTTCTATTATATTCCAAGTCCAGTCAAAATCTATCCAACCGTTCCACAGATTAGACGGAACAAACAGAAAAAAATTAAAAATTCATTCTCTTTGTTAGTACCATTTATACATATGTACTTTCGAATGCATTTAGACAGACAGACACTTCAAATTTATTTATTTGTATAGATAAGCTTCATACTTGATTTTAAAATTATTCGTTAAACTCAGGAATATATTTAATATAAAGTCATTTTTCATTCGCTCGTGATTATTATTATACTGGCTATAACGCGCTCGCATTTAATAAAAAGCCCAATGTAAAGTAATCCTATGTTACTATCTTACTCTATACTTTTACTTCTAATACCTCCAAGAATAAGTGTACCAAGTTTCATGATGATCGGTTTAGTAGTTTTCGCGTGAAAGCCTAACAAAGAAACTTACATTCACATTTACAATATTATTAGGATTGCCTGATATATTAAATCTATATATGTACGTATACAAATGAATTTTTGTCTGTATGTCCTCAATAAAATCGTAAACTATGCATTTGATCATGTCATGATTTTCAACAAAA
The DNA here is from genome assembly GCA_003709505.1 of Hyphantria cunea. Taxonomy (NCBI): domain Eukaryota; kingdom Metazoa; phylum Arthropoda; class Insecta; order Lepidoptera; family Erebidae; genus Hyphantria; species Hyphantria cunea. The sequence continues at coordinate 3,003,753 of PKRV01002605.1, read as the reverse complement.
TATTGTGCATGCACAAAGGTTTCTGAGTTGGTACGACCAGCTTTGCCATGCGGCGTTGCTTGCGGTTGTTATTGTACCGCGGGTAACACACTGCGGGGTTCAGTTAGTTTGATATAAAATACGTTTTGTCCATTAAACAATTTCATAATCGAAAGTTATTCTTATTTAGGTGTGACCATCAACTCCAATCAACATTGTCCGACCACTCATATGCTAGTTCCTCTTCCTCGGTGTAAGTACTATTATTTTTATCAATTGGATAAGTCCTAAATAATATACCTCCAACTGATCAACAGTGTTGTAATTTATGCAATTTCGTAATCGATTTTTTTTTCTTGTTTAGGTATACTAGCAGCCCCCATCCAGTCAGCCAGCCAGCATCATCGGCGTTTGCTTCATGCGAACAGGCTGGGCTATGTTCCTTTGCGTAAGTATTATTATAGTTATCGATTAGACAAACCTAAAAAATAAATTTTCAAATGACCCAGTGTTGTTATTATTGATTAGGTGTGACCAGCCATCTGCGTCCATCTCCGGCACCACCGAAGCTTTTGCGCCTCCATCTCCTGTTTCGTAAGTATTACTATTGTTATGGATGGACTGAACCAGCCCTTAAAAGTTCAGCTACGAGTGTTGTTAAAATCTAATAAAATGCTTCAGATTCTTCGAATGCGGGATATCGGAAACCCCCATAGCGGCCCGACAAACGCTGTTCAACCGTCATCTTGAAGACGACGAAACAAATGACATTTTAAATTACGGTTTGTAGTTTTTCATTGCACTAATCATTTCGATTATTATTTTCTTGTTTAATTAGTCAATAATCAGTGTAATTATATTCAATTCTCATAGGAAGTGAAGTTGAGTCGGGGGATTCTGACGATGAATATGTTGGATCCGGAGAATTTTCCACTCCTCGAACACTTCAAGCAATGGCCAATATGGCTGATGACAACGCGGAGGACGAATGGCTCACCGCGCGTTTGGTAGATGTGGAGGAAACGCCGCAACGCAAATGCAGGGATGCCGATGGTGACGTGTATGGGCCAACCGCCCTGTTCGACTTCAATTGGAGGGCATTTCCATCTGCCTTTATTGACCATCGATCGAGAAGGGAACCATTTACTGGTAGATCCGGTCCCATGGTTGGACCTATCTCAAACCCATACGAAGCTTTCGTATTGATTTGGGATAAGCCGATCATCGAGTATATAGCTAGGCAAACTAACACCTATGCCCAGGAATACGCTGAAGAACTTCTCAACCAAGGGTTAATAGCTCCGATGAGTCGGATAACGGAGTGGAAAGACACCAATGCCGACGAACTGTATGTTTTTTTTGCAATTTTATTGGCAATGGGTCTTGTTGTGAAGGATTCCATTGATGACTACTGGGTAGCAGACAGTATCTGTAGCACTCCCTTTTTCTCTGCTAAAATGACTAAAAGACGATTCCAACTCCTGTGCAGATGCCTCCACTTCAGTCCGAACAAGGATCTTTTATGTCAACATTCTATGACCCGTTCCCAAGCCAAACTTCACAAAATAAGGCCTATTGTCAATCACCTAAATAAAAAATTTTCAAATTTATACAGCCTAGGTCAAAACATCGCTCTGGATGAATCCTTGACCAACTGGAATGGGTCGCTCAACATAAAGAAATATACCCCAAACAAGGCTGCAGCCAAAGGCATCAAAACCTATGAAATCTGCGAATCTCATTCGGGATATTTGTGGCGTTTCGAGGTCCACGCGGGTGGTGGACAGGATGAAGTTCAACAAGATTTGGTATCAGGAAGTACACCGAATCTAGTCTTACGGTTGTTGCAGGGGCTTGAACATCGTGGTCATACCGTATGGATGCATAACTTTTATATTTCGCCTCTCCTTGCCCGCGTCTTGAAGTCCATGGGGTATGACTGCGTTGGGATACTCCGCTCCATCGGTCAATTTGTGCCCCAACAAGTAACTGACCTCAAGAAATCAGACATGAGAATTGATGAGGTTTGCGGGTACACTTCCGGAGACATTGATCTCATGGTATGGAGAGATCAAAACCGTGTGGCTATGATCTCGACGTACCATGGGGTCACAATGTCCGAAGGTAAACCCAAAGTAGTTAGGGATTACAATGTGTGCATAGGTGGCGTCGGCAATAAACACCAGATGCTGTCGTCGTATCCTATAGAGCGAAACCGAAACCCCGTGTGGTACAAGATTTTTTTCAGGCATTTGTTAAATGCGAGCGTATTTAATGCTTACATTCTTTACAAGCACACACATGAAATCACACACAGAAAGTTCCGAGTAGATCTTGTGGAACAATTGCTAGATAAACATCTTACGACGCCGACCACATCCAATATAGTCGAGCGTCGTATGAAGTTTACCCAAAAATATGCAGATCATTTCCCTCGTACCCTTCCTCTAACAATAAAGAGCGGGAAACTTAAAAGGCTGCGGCAACCATGCGTAGCCTGCAAGAAAAGGCGTACATATTACATGTGTCCAGCATGTAATGTGACACTTTGTTCTAATTTCGATGACCCTGCCCGATCTTGTTTCGTACAATACCACATTAAATAGGACTATTTACTTTTCTCTTTACTCAAGATTGCATAAAATACGTTACCATTTAGCTACGCCTGGAGGGTAAACGAGCAAACAGGACATCTATTTTATTGTAACTGTTTGTTTGGAACTGGGAAGGGTAAACGAGCAGAACTTGTACTATACAAACTATATTGACTGATAAAATGTTTGTAAACTGATATTCTAAAGAAGTACACATTATACATAGAAAGCGCACTACGCTCTTTTTTTTAAGGTCCGAACTACGATTGGATATATCCGGAAGCCCCTTATATTACAGCTCGTGCGATCCGTGCCCACTTCGTTGGGTGCTACCCGCCCGCTTTTCTTCGACTTTCGATTTATAAAAACTATTATTTTTAACTGATTTTTTTATTTAAGCATAATAAAATATAGCCTATGTCACTCCTCAATAGTGTCAATTTCAGCTAGTGAAATATTTATTAGGATCGGATCAGTAGTTCCAAAGATTACCCCTACAACCATACAAAGAAAGTTAGAAACTTTATCTCTGCAATTTAGTATAGATTTTATTATAATTTTTTTCTTTATAGTCCAACTACTCCGACCTACTGACTGACAGTTCTTTCCACAGCCGAGGTGGTGGCCTCATACATACAGGTATTTTGTAATTACTTTTTTATTGACGTTACTTTTTTATTAATACTTACAATAAAGAATATTATGTAAATTAAATATTTAAAATCTTCTCCATTGATAAATAACTATACCATCTAGAAACCATGTCCAATATGCCATATGGTAGGTACGTATTCTTCCACGAAAATTGAAATTCACCGCTTGTCATTCGAAAATTCCTTATTTCCAATTGTTTTTGTTTGGCAACTTTGGCAAATACTTATTGTTTTTTTACATATTATATATATTTTGTACTATTCGTAACAAAAAGGCGGTAATGAAAAACCGCATTTGTGTCGCTTTAAAAATGTAAATAATACGTTTATTAATGAATCAAGGGCTGATTTGAATAGGATAGAAAAAATCAAGCCATTTCATTACGGCATTTGTCATCAAAGTCACTTGAAACTCATAAGTTGTTTTAGGAGCGCTCGAGCGTCGCTTGTTCTAATAGTCGTGGTGTAAAAAATTGTATTGAAATATGTCTAGTAATTATTAAATTCAATAAATATGACATTATGCTATTGAAAAAACTGTGTATGAAAATGGTTTATTTTTTTAAATATACACAATTTTATACTTTATCGCTTTTTCATTTCCTTCTTTATTTAGGGTTAGAATTATTTATTTCTCAAAGATTACAAATTACTTCACATTGGAAAAAAATATCATTACAAAAAGCAGTACCTATACAGTTCAGAGCTGGTTTACAACTATAAAATAAATTGTAGGTAGGCGACAAAATTGACACGGGGACTATTCACACGAATTAGATTTCATCAATTTATTTAGTAGAACATTTGTACATTTTTGATTGAACATTTTTAGTAGAACATTTTTGATTTGCGATTATAACAATTGGTATGTAAAATAATTTTGAAACATTTGCATACCAATCTGTAGGAAATTTTGTTTGAATTTCAAATATATACTATAGGTACATATGTTGGTAGACCTTAGAAAATCATAGAGTTTACAATAGAATGCATCTGTGCCTACCCAGCGCAATCCTCACCTCGGCATATGCGCCATAATTCGTGTTTACACAACAGACAGGAGAAAGTTAAACAAATGGGTGATGGTCGTTTCTAGTTTGAATCTTAAAATGGAATGAGCTTTCGTCTACACCTTTAGCATACATCTTTCGATGGACGTGCACCGTTCATTATTCACCAAACCGTTCGAGCCAAAACATGTCTGTTCAAAAAAGGAGACGGTGGCTACATTTAGCAAATCTCGTAATTCTTAAAAATAAAATAAAACAACTGGGTTTAAATATTGGTCAGATCGTCGCTGTGGTTAAAGCCACGTGAACTTGATTCAAGAGCTATGACCGAAGATTATAAGAATAAGGACAATACAATGATATAAAAAAGGTAGATATCGCACTATCGCGCGCCAACTGTCGCAGACAAATGTAGACAATTGTCGTGATTTTATTTAGTCGGTTAATAGAAGCTAGCGAATAAACACTTCGTTAAAGAAGGTGTAAAACGATGGTCCCCAGTTCTTAAATGAAAATGAAGGAGTTACATAGCCGGCGTAAGTATTTATAAGTACGGAATATTTGTATTTTGTCATGGTTTCGTTTCCCATTTACCGAATTAGTTAAATTAAATTTTGTATTTTTAAAAACACTGTTAAAAAAGGATAGAGAATATTATTGTAACTGTAGTGCGACAAGGACAAATATCGGGCGCCTTTTATGCGTCATAGGTTAATCAAACAGAAGGGATATTGTTGGCACAATACATAACGTCCGTGTCCTCCTGTACCTCTAATTGAATCTTAGTATTTTTTTATTCCATGGATATGCTCCTATTACTAATAAGTTCACTGTTTAATTGTCTTTGTCTTTCGGTTACTATGATGATTAAGTTTATTAATTAGCAAAAATAGTGTTAGAATGTATAGTGTTAAAAAGTGTACTTATATTTTCCAGATTTATGAGTGATGATCTTATGAGGCGCTCATAGCCCAGTTGCACTCGGTGATTAGAAACAATCATCGAGGGTAAGCAACGATGGCGCGGTCAGTACCTGGATGGGTGACCGCTGGTGGCATGTTACCATGAGCGTCTCCGTGATTCGGAGGTCACGTTAAGCAGTCGGTCCCGGTTTTTATCATACGATAACAGTCGTCAAGCTTAGTTGGAGGCCTTCGGGCGGCTTAAAAACATCCAACGGCAAGATTTACGTAGCCACAACGTATTCTTGCCAGTCCCCAACCCGCACTTGGCCAGCGTGGGGACGTATGGCCTTAACCCTCTCCTGAGAGGAGATCCGAGCCCAGCAGTGGGACATTATGGGTTATTGTTTGTTTTGTTTTGATCTTATGAGACTGAAATGGGTCAGCGTGGTTCAGGCGCAAAAAAAATGAATACGACGAAATACAAAATTTATATAATCTTGGAAACTATATAATTTACAACAGTAATTGAATTACTTTCTTTACTTTTTAAAATAAAGATGATGTTTCAAAATTTGCCTCTCCTACCAGTCTGGACTACTAACTTAAACTGATAAGAGTGCAAAGTTTCAATTTATTATAATTACGTTGTGAAGTGGAGAAATCAGTTCAAACATTCTGTTACATAAATTCATAGATTCATAGACCTAGCTAATAAAAGCATGTTAAAACAATAATTGCACTCTTTCTTTCATGGTAGCATGTCGATATATTTATGTAAAAAATTGAAGTCACTTCACTGAAAACTTGGGGTTGCAATCAGAACATACTGAATAGATTTAGCAAAAAAAACGCATTAATGAGTTATCTGAATCTTATCTTTTTACGTTTTTTTTTCTGGTAACATACATATTAAACAACATAATAGAACCCTAACTACCTAATTATCTCAATTAGAAAACCAAAAACAAATGAAATCTATAAAACTGCAATGTATACTGAAATACAACACTTCAATCAGCTGACGAACGGCCGTCGACGTCAACGAGGTCAACGGACGCAACGCCACATGGTTTAACGTACTAGAGTAAAGTAGTTACCTACTCACTTGAGAACGCAAGAAAACTTTACACAAAATCAATCACTAATCTGTCTTTCTGGTGGATTATCAACAAACGCTAAATAATAATGAATTGTGTTATTTTTTTTTGCGTTCATATATTGATATCATACCAATTAATCCTTGAAACACTCAAACCAATCTTAAACACTGTCGCACAAGGCAAGAGTAAGGCCGTTTCCACTAGAGAAGAGCGGACCCACTAAGGACTGTGTTTAACTCGCAAGAGTAAACTACATTTAATTTGTCTTCTCAAGTGAAACATTTATCCTGCGCCAGGAATCGAAACTATGGCACCCTACGTCTGAAGTCTTCAGCCTAGACGCGTGTGCCGCGCCGCCGTCCTATCGACGAAGAGAACATTAAGAACAACGCACACTTACAGTTTACTGGTTAAGAATCCCGATTTGGCAATCTGAATTCTCTTCTTAAATACAAAATATTCAACTAGGCGCACATGTTATTATTTTCTTCTAGACGGTTTAAACTAACATTAACACTGACATTTATTCCGTACGGGTCGTATAAAATTTCTAATACAAAACACGAAATCTAACCAGGAAAAGCAACGTATGCGTCTAGACACTGAAAATTCTGTCATTTTATTCTTCTTCTTTTGATGATATGGCAACCAGCCGTATCAGCTATTTCTGCCAATGTCAAGTATTTAATGTCTTCAATTCTAAGTCTTCCAAGTCTTCAAATCTTCGTCGTGATGGAATTAATGATAAAAAATATCAAAAATGTGGATGACATGAAATGGGGACCGTCTTTCGCAAAAATAAAAAACGATCTCCCCTGTCATTTTATTAATTACTTATGGACCATACACGTGTTAGACGAATTACTTTGTTTTTAGCCGACAAAGGCGTCCCGATGTCGCGTCGTATTAGGCGGTATATGTCAAAGAACTTTAATATTTCTAAATTTTTAAATATATCGTTTAGTTGGTTTTACATATTCGTATAAAAACACTTATGTATGTAGTGCATTAGAATTTGCATTATGTAAAGGTGAATTATACCTTTCGCGAAAGCTTTGTGTTGTCATTTTTTTGTAGGTATAGTAAGTTAAATAAGTATATTTTTCGTCTTTTTTGTTTATCTCTAACTAATTGTAGTGTTAGATTATTTTTCGGATAGGTGCTTATATTATAACAGTGATATTGATAATTAATATTGTTCAGTGTGAGTGAATACGGCCAAATGTTTATGTGCTATGGTGAAACATGCGGTTTACATAAAGGAACGTGTCTCCGACGGGGAGTGTGATACTGCGGGCTGAAGAAATGAGAAGCCGTATCACATCTGTATTCTCAGACCTGGATGTAAGAAGTACCGAGGACCCTACACTCCCGGATCGCGTTCATCAGTCTACAATCAGACTAGCTCGGCTGTTGCATGAACGAGAAGCGGCTTAGTTGAGTACTAACTATCATGTTTTCTCTCCATCCAATGGTTGCCTGTCAGAGATTGCCTCCGGGCGATAAGGCCGCCAATTGTGCTTCTCTAATTTTATGTTAACCTTAAAATGAATCGGGTGTACAATTATAGAGATCTATTATTATTATTAACTATCAATTCACTACTTACTTGCGTTAGGCATTAACAATCCTTTAAGGCTCATTTTCATTTTTCGTTAATTCAATCGTAATGCGGTAGCCAGGAAGTTCCTGAATACTTCCCACAGAACACATATACTCCTAGCGGAGTGATACTTCCTTCTTCTTTTTCTTTCTTAGAAATGGCAAACTGTGCCGATGTTGAGAATTCTGCCAATGTCAAGTGGAATGATATACTTCCTATCAGCTAATGAATCGGCATGCGGGTTTAGTAATAAAATCACGACACATTGTGTTCTCCGGCTACAATTTTTTTTAAGGTCAGCTGATTTTTTTTTAAATTGGTTTTTGGGCTCTTAATCAGCCCCTTTCTTGCAAATATGCAAAAGACGCATGTCAAATCTGTAACAATTCTATACTATAATTTACTATGTACTTACAAATGTATGTAATGTATGTACTTGCAACTCACAAGAGATAGCTATCTCTTTCTCTACCATGCTTTCCGTATCATCTTACGCATTCGTAATCATAATGTATGTATTGTTATAAGTAACGATTCCAACCTCGTATAAAATATATTATAACATTAAAAATCAAGTAAATGGTTGATTCGTATTAAATATTAATATCTTGGCGCCTTCCGCTTGTCACTTCCGGCGCTACTTACAAATATTGTTAATGACGTCTGTACTCTTTTTATATAATGGTACTTCCAGCGTAATGAATCTTTAATGTTACACAATTCTGTATTATCAAATAATAATTGTATGTTAATAATCATAAGAATAATCATAAACAATGTTTAATATTGTCTGCAAGTTTGGGAATTTAGTATTGAATGGAGTTGGGTGTCAGATGTTATAAAATGCCGTGGATCGGAGTAATGCGGGACATTCATATTCTAGCTCTAGTTTGTGCTAATATGTGTTGCTTTGCCGCTACCTTAACTACGCGCGTTACAGTATACAATTATAAATATGTACGTCATGTCATACCGAAAATAACGGGGCTTCGTTCAATTTTGCTTTAAATATCATAGTAACTATGAGCATTAATAAAATAACGCTCATAAGAGACAATCTATTAGCTCGGACTAATGCTCGTCTCACGCCACTCGCGGTCACGTACACACCATTGAATCAAGTTCGACGGCTTGCTTCGAGTAGGTGCGAAGGAAATTACTTATATTAAATTCCACCGAGCCGGTTCGATACGAGCCTTCGAGTTATGAGTTTTGTGGTCCACACGTAAATGACTCGTTTTGGATTAAACGAAACGAATATGAGTACGGGCCATAAGAAATTCATGAAATACGTCATGATCAGGCGAAAAGCAATAACTACTTAGCTCTTTTGTCGAAATGATAGTAGAAATAGTAGTAATAATCTACCAAGAATTTAGATGTCAAAGTAGTTGGTAGTTTAAGTATTTTTTAAACGGTAGCACCGCAGCATAGTTTTGTAAGAAACTAAAGTTTGAATTCAAAACAAAAACAAGAAAAATATTAATAAACCAGAAAGATAAATCAAAGTTAAAGTATTCTTAGATGTAGATTGTATCTTAAACATACGATATAATGCGTCGCAGTTGGCGAGGCCGATACAGAAACAATTGGTACCGTTCCCGGAACTACAAACATAATTCTGAAAGCTCAAGTTTAAATGATTCTTCGGCTACTGTACGAGCGGCGAGTGCTTCAGGTTCTTCAAGAGCTCCAGCAAATCAGTTACCAATAGTTTTACCTATTACTAATAAAAACAATATCTGGAAGTTGTATTTCCCTATTGAAGGTAAAAAATTATGTTAATGTTTCCCTCCACCAGGTAGAACCTTATATCAATAAATAAACAATACTCATTTTTATAAGAATATCATATATAATTTTATATTTAATTTCAGATCAATCAAAAGAAGGGCTCACTAACAATATAAACTGTTTCAAAGCTTACATTGAAAGAAATAGAAATCTATTTGATTTAGAGAAAATTGATCAAACTCGGAGTGTCCCTTTAGATGTGGCAAATCTTATTAGTGATTTGGAGTTTATTAATGGCTGGCCAACATTTAACACAGAATTATTTGAACACCCTGATATCACTTTACGACTCCTAGAATATTGCTTACATGAGGTAATAAACAAAAATTAAGTTAATAGACCATTAATTATTGAATCTATGTATACACCACATTCATTCAAATTGGTTCAGCAGCCACAGTGTATCATACATAGACTGCCAAAAAGCTGCCCTTTCTTTGGGCTTTGCCTTAGTTGGGTAAAAATTACTATACTTAATCAAAAAATTTATATTATGTTATCTATTCCAGAAATTTAAATTTGAGTCTAAAATAAAAGTGAGGGTAATAAATCATCAGCCAGTGATTCCAATAGCAAATTTAAAAGTTAATTATTTTGGTAAGTAAATAAAAATATAATAATATCCTCACACCCCTAACATAGGTCTGGTCACAAACTAGGCAAAGCCTGAGCTAAAGTCACTATACTACTGATAAACATACTTAAATATTTCTGAACACAAACAAATTATAGATAAATTACACCCAGACAGAACAAACGACTGGCTTTTTAATGGTAAAGGGACAAATCATCAGATGTATTGCCTGATGGTAAGCGATTATCACCCATGGTCACAAGTGCGTTGCCAGCCTTTAGGTGATGGGGAGGGGATGGGGTATGGGCCTTAGGTATCCTCACTCACTGAGTGCAACACAGCACAAGCACTGTTTCAACCTGAGTTTGGTTGTTACCTATATCTGCTAATGTGAATGCATTTACAAAAAGTAAGTATTTCACTCGTCCCAGGATATTTAAGCAGGTGTGAAAAAGTATGAGGGTTTGATCAGGAAACTTTTCTGACCGCCTAGTATGAATCTATATTCCATACAACAACAAAAAATACTCCTACTGGTTATCTTCCTTGCATATTATAATTTCAGGTAAATTGGTTACACTCAAAGGTACTGTGATAAAAGTGGGAAGTGTGGGTCTGATTTGTACATCTATGGCATTTGAGTGTTCTGGTTGTCATAATGTTCAAGCAGTTATTCAGCCACAAGGAGTATTTACAGGTATTGTTCATAGATACAAATAAATAAAAGTAGGTTACTTCAAATTAAAGGTACACAAGTAAAAGAACATTTGATTCAAAAGCAACAAAACCTCTCATTATGCTAAGGATATCTCATGCGTAAGCATACAAAGTATAAACTTAAAAAAATAAATTTATGCCTTCTACACAAGTGCCATTTGTTTGTGTTATTTGCAAAGGTTCAAAACACTCGCAGATTTATATTCAGACTAATAATTTGAAGGTTAATGTACTTTTCTTATCAGATAGTTCTAAAATACTTTATATCAATTGGCTATGCCCTGCCTGTACTAATTTAGTAAATTTTAAGAATATATTAGATTTGTTTGTAAAACCAGCCATTTTTTTGTAAGTACATATTGCAGACATCTAGCCACACACAACGCCATCTAGCTTCAAACTAAGCAGAGCATTGCCCCTTTCGCGGACTACATGTGTTACGTTTTGTCAGTCGTTCGACAAATGCGCTGGAGCTACGGACTGTTAGTATTTCGTGCGAAAGGGACAACACCCTACAAAGCCGATATCAGCCGAATGTCTCTTTCTAGAGGTCGATGTGTATTATTTCTAGCCCAGTACTGTAGATTGACTGATAGAATACTTACCTATATATATTAAACAAAAACAACAAAAAACAACAACCCATAATGTCCCACTGCTGGGCTCGGGTCTCCTCTCAGGAGAGGGTTAAGGCCATACGTCCCCACGCTGGCCAAGTGCGGGTTGGGGACTGGCAAGACTACATTGTGGCTACGTAAATCTTGCCGTTGGATGTTTTTAAGCCGCCCGAAGGCCTCCAACTAAGCTTCACGACTGTTATCGTATGATAAGAACCGGGACCGACTGCTTAACGTGACCTCCGAATCACGGAGACGCTCATGGTAACATGCCACCAGCGGTCACCCATCCAGGGACTGCCCGCGCCATCGTTGCTTACCCTCGATGATTGTTTCTAATCACCGAGTGCAACTGGGCTATGTGCGTCTCTATATATATTATTTTATGTAAATTCATAAAATACATTTAATGCTTTATTTTTATTTCCCAAACTACTGTCTAATACACCAGACACTACCCTTTACATTCTGTATTTATTTTTATCCCACGGTTGCCTGGATGAGATTGCACATTGAGTGATAAAGCCGAGAATTGTACTAACCTAGCATTGATTCATTTATTCAGTTACCTTATTATTGATGTACAATTATAGTTATTGTAGCTATTTTAATTTATTACAGCTCCAGTAACCTGCACACATTGCCATGGTGGAGCTAGATATGAACCTTTACAGTCTTCGCCTTTCACCAACACAACAGACTGGCAAGTTGCTAAAATACAAGAAATTCAATCGCAAGTATGTATTACGTAATTCTTAGAATATATATCGGCACTGGACTCTTTTGTTGTTTACATTTTAGATTAAATCAAAAAGAAGTAGAAGTATTAATAAATATGAAAATGTTAAAAAAAAAAATTTTTTTGGTCCAGTACTAACATTTCGGAAATGTTACCTATCAATATAATATATATTATTTTCAGTAGAATACCCTATCCCCCAATGCGTGGGCTTTTGTACTTACGACCGCCACTGAATTTATTTTAAAATCGATTTACTCAAATAGAGAAAAACGACATAAAGCCCCAAGAAAAAAGTAGGTTCTATATATACAGCAAACTTAACCTAAATTTGTGAATACAGTTCAAAATGAATTTGGTAAGAACATAACTCCTAATTTTTTATAGTAGTGTTAATCACTATTTTATAATGTTTTAGAGCTTGTCGGGCACTATACCTAGAAGTGTTGAGATAGAACTACAAGGCGATTTGGTTGGAACAGCTTGTCCAGGAGATGTCCTGTCTGTAACAGGAATTGTACAGGTATGAGAAATATATTGTGAATTTTAACCGGGACCAGAATTGTAAATGATATAAAAACTATTTTCAACTAATAATGAAAGTCAAATCATTTTACTATCTTATTAAACAAATATACATGAATCCAGACCCTAGACCACACACTATTCCCTGTAACTAAAACTCAATTCTTATTGTTCTTTATTTCTTAGATGTAATAAAAAAGCAAATTTTTGCTTACTGTGTTGGTTGAGTCGATGTTTTCTGGTTCCAAATAGGGTAAATTTTTTATCACCATAATGCGCTTTCGCACAAGGTCATCATTATGATCAAACACTTAACAAATACCATCGAGCAGCCTCCTTATTCACCAGATATGGCTTTAGCCAACTTTTTTCTTTTTCCTAAACTCAAATCACCACTTCGTGGCACTCGTTTTCAATCGGCAGAAGACATAAAGAAGAATTCGCAGCGGGACCTAAGAACAAATCCGGAAACAGCATTAAAAAAATTTTTTGACGATTGGATTTTTCGTTGGCGTAAATGTATCGTTTCTGAAGGAGCATTCTTTGAAAGTGATAAAGTAAATTTGGGTGAATAACTAGTATTTTGTCCATTATTGATCTTTTTCCGGCACTTTCTTGATAGAGTAGTATTATACAATTTGCCAACATCAATTGTTAGGGCATGGTCCTCCTAGTAGTGGTTATAAATAAGCAAATACTTTATAGAAAGATAAACGAAAATAGTTTACCTCATTGTTAATCAAAATATGATATCTACAGATTATATTCTGTATATTATTGGGTAGGTGCGCGGTGAAAGCAAAGGCGGCGAAGACGGTAAAAGAGCAGCAAGGCTATTACAACTGTACATAGAAGCAGTCTCTATACACAGTCACAGAAACCTCAGTAATCCCACATTATCGTTTACTTTGAAAGACTATTATGCAATTCAGGTAAATCTTTGCTTTTTAATAGTATAGGGCAAACGAGGAAATGGATCACCTGGTGGTTAATGACTATCGCCGTTCATGAACGCCTGAGGAGTCTTGAGTGCATTGCCGCATTTTGAGTTGTCATTATTCTCCCGTGACCTATCCCCGTGTATACCTTGACCGTATAGTGACGGATCAAGAATAAGGAGTGTAAGAAACTTACCGTGGGAGAGCCACGCTTTACCGTGGGAGAGCCACGCTTCGGCATGAATGGGCCGGCTCGACCGGAGTGATACCACGGCCTCACAGAAAACCGGTGTGAAACAGCGCTTACGCTGTGTTTCATCGAGTGAGTGAGGATACCGGAGGCCCATACCCCGATCCAACGCTCCCTATCTCCCTCACCATCCCCCTTCCCCCTAGGCCGCCATATTGTGGGTCACCATGCTGCATTGTTCTTTTTCGCATTGAGGATGGTGACCACCACTCTTGGATTCTGCTCATGCTTTCCATCAGGCAGGGCAGAGTCATTTTGGCAGCTTAAATAT